>BQMB01001577.1:0-258363 GCA_027943415.1 Closterium sp. NIES-67 | reverse complement strand
AACGGAGGGGACGGCAAAGGGGAGGAACGGAGGGGGACGTCAAAGGGGGGGGAATAGAGGGGGGACGGCAAAGGGGGGAACGGAGGGAGGACGGCAAAGGGGGGAGGACGGAGGGGGGACGGCAAAGGGGGAGGAACGGAGGGGGGACGGCAAAGGGGGGAAACGGAGGGGGGACGACAAACGGGGGGGAACGGAGGGGGGACGGCAAAGGGGGGGAACGGAGGGGGACGGCAAAGGGGGGGAACGGAGGGGGATGGCAAAGGGGGAGGAACGGAGGGGGACGGCAAAGGGGAGGGACGGAGGGGAGACGGCAAAGGGGGAGGAATGAGGGGGACGGCAAAGGGGGAACGGAGGGGGGCGCAAAAGGGGAGGGACGGAGGGAGGACGGCAAAGGGGAGGGATGTAGGGAGACGGCAAAGGGGAGGAACGGAGGGGACGGCAAAGGTGGGGGAACGGAGGGGGGACGACAAAGGGGGAGGAAAGGACGGGGGACGGCAAAGGGGGGGGAACGGAGGGGGGACGGCAAAGGGGGGAACGGAGCGGGGACGGCAAAGGGGGGGAACGGAGGGGGGACAGCAAAGGGGAGGAACGGAGGGGGACAGCAAAGGGGGAGGAACGGAGGGAGGACGGCAAAGGGGGGGAAACGGAGGGGGGACGGCAAAGGGGGAGGAACGGAGGGGGACGGCAAAGGGGGGGAACGGAGGGGACGACAAAGGGGGGGGAACGGAGGGGGGACGACAAAGGGCGAGAAACGGAGTAAGAATGGAGAGGGGAGACCATAGGGTGGAAGAACGTGAGGAAGAATGGTTAAAAAGAGCTGAGGGGGGAATGGAGGCGAGAAGACAGGAGTGGGAAAGAATGGAGGGGAAGAACAGAGGCAAACAGACAGGGGAAGAATGGATGGAGGAAGAACAAAAAAACAGCGAGAGGGAGAGTAATGTATACCTGAGAATGGGCTGCACTTGGGCTCGTAAGAATACAGATTGCAAAGGCAATAAAGCAGAGGGGGGATGAGGAAAGAAGAACGCAAGGGGTAAAGGAAAGGGGGGGGGGGTGGGAGAGCGTTGGTGAGGAAGAATGGAAAGGGAACGGCAGAGGGGGGGAGAACAGAGGGCGGGAGAATGGAGGATGGAAGGAGGGAGGGGGAATGGAGGGGGGAAGACAGAGGGGGGACAAACTGAGGGGGGGAAAACAGGAATGAGGGAGACAATGAGAGGAAGAACGGAGGTGGAAAGACAAATGGAGGAAGAAGGGAGGGGGACGGCAAAGTTTGAGGAACGGAGGGGGGACGACAAAGGGGAGGGACGGCAGGGGGACGACAAACGGAAGGACCGGAGGGGAGATGGCGAACGGGGAGGAAGGGAGGGGGGACAGCAAAGGGGAGGGAACGGAGGGGGGACCGAAAAGGGGGAGGAACGGAGGGGGGAGCAAAGGGGGAGGAACGGAGGGGGACAGCAAAGGGGAGGAACGGAGGGGGACAGCAAAGGGGGAGGAACGGAGGGGGGACAGCAAAGGGGGAGGAACGGAGGGGGGCCAGCAAAGGGGGAGGAACGGAGGGGGGACAGCAAAGGGGGAGGAACGGAGGGGGGACAGCAAAGGGAGAGGAACGGAGGGGACGGCCAAGGGGGAGGACGGAGGGGGGACGCAAAGGGGGAGGGACGGAGGGGGGACGACAAAGGGGAGGAACGGGGGGACAGCAAAGGGGAGGAACGGAGGGGGGACGACAAAGGGGGAGGAGAGGGGGGCGGCAAAAGGGGAGGACGGAGGGAGGACGGCAAAGGGGAGGGACGGAGGGGACGGCAAAGGGGGAGGAAGGGGACGGCAAAGGGGGGGAACGGAGGGGGGCGGCAAAAGGGGAGGGACGGGGGAGGACGGCAAAGGGGGAGGGATGAGGGGAGACGGCAAAGGGGGAGGAACGGAGGGGGGACGGCAAAGGGGGGAACGGAGGGGGACGACAAAGGGGGAGGAAAGGACGGGGACGGCAAAGGGGGGAACGGAGGGGGACGGCAAAGGGGGGGAACGGAGCGGGGACGGCAAAGGGGGGGGAACGGAGGGGGGACGGCAAAGGGGGGAAACGGAGGGGGACGACAAAGGGGGGAACGGAGGGGGACGGCAAAGGGGGAGGAAAGAGGGGGACGGCAAAGGGGGGGAAACGGAGGGGGGACGGCAAAGGGGAGGAATGGACGGGGACGGCAAAGGGGGGGAACGGAGGGGGACAGCAAAGGGGGAGGAACGGAGGGGGGACGGCAAAGGGGGGAAACGGAGGGGGACGGCAAAGGGGGGGAACGGAGGGGGACCAAAGGGGGGGAACGGAGGGGACGGCAAAGGGGGAGGAACGGAGGGGGACGGCAAAGGGGGGAACGGAGGGGGGACGGCAAAGGGGGGAACGGAGGGGGGACGGCAAAGGGGGGGGAACGGAGGGGGACGGCAAAGGGGGAGGAACGGAGGGGACGGCAAAGGGGGAGGAACGGAGGGGACAGAAAAGGGGAGGAACGGAAGGGACAGCAAAGGGGGAGGAACGGAGGGGGGACAGCAAAGGGGGAGGAACGGAGGGGGGACAGCAAAGGGGGAGGAACGGAGGGGGACAGCAAAGGGGGAGGAACGGAGGGAGGACAGCAAAGGGGAGGACGGGGGGACAGCAAAGGGGAGGAACGGAGGGGGACAGCAAAGGGGGAGGAACGGAGGGGGACAGCAAAGGGGGAGGAACGGAGGGGGACAGCAAGGGGGAGGAACGGAGGGGGGACGACAAAGGGGGGGAACGGAGGGGCGGCAAAAGGGGAGGGTCGGAGGGAGACGGCAAAGGGGAGGAATGGAGGGGGGACGGCAAAGGGGGGGGAACGGAGGGGGTCGGCAAAAGGGGAGGGACGGAGGGAGGACGGCAAAGGGGGAGGAACGGAGGGGGGACGGCAAAGGGGAGGAACGGAGGGGACGGCAAAGGGGGAGGGATGAGGGGACGGCAAAAGGGGAGGAACGGAGGGGGACGGCAAAGGGGGGGAACGGAGGGGACGCAAAGGGGGGGAACGGAGGGGGACGGCAAAGGGGGAGGAAGGACGGGGACGCAAAGGGGGGGAACGGAGGGGGACGGCAAAGGGGAGGAACGGAGGGGGACGCCAAAGGGGGAGGAACGGAGGGGGATGGCAAAGGGGAGGGAACGGAGGGGGACGGCAAAGGGGGAGGAACGGAGGGGGACGGCAAAGGGGAGGAACGGAGGGGGGACGGCAAAGGGGGGAAACGGAGGGGGACGACAAACGGGGGGAACGGAGGGGGGACGGCAAAGGGGGGGAACGGAGGGGGGACGGCAAAGGGGGGGAACGGAGGGGGACGGCAAAGGGGAGGAACGGAGGGGACGGCAAAGGGGAGGGATGGGGGAGACGGCAAAAGGGGAGGAACGGAGGGGACGGCAAAGGGGGGGAACGGAGGGGGACGGCAAAGGGGGGAACGGAGGGGGACGGCAAAGGGGAGGAAGGACGGGGGACGGCAAAGGGGGGGAACGGAGGGGGACGGCAAAGGGGGGAAACAGAGGGGGACGGCAAAGGGGGGGAACGGAGGGGGACGACAAAGGGGGAGGAACGGAGGGGACGGCAAAGGGGGGGAACGGAGGGGGGACGGCAAAGGGGGGAACGGAGCGGGACGGCAAAGGGGGGGAACGGAGGGGGACGGCAAAGGGGGGGAACGGAGGGGGACGACAAAGGGGAGGAACGGAGGGGGACGGCAAAGGGGAGGAACAGAGGGGGACGGCAAAGGGGGGAACGGAGGGGGGACGGCAAAGGGGGAGAAGGACGGGGGACGGCAAAGGGGGGAACGGAGGGGGACAGCAAAGGGGGAGGAACGGAGGGGGGACGGCAAAGGGGGGGAACGGGGGGGACGGCAAAGGGGAGGAACGGAGGGGACGGCAAAGGGGGGAACGGAGGGGGGACGCCAAAGGGGGGGAACGGGGGGACGGCAAAGGGGGAGGAACGGAGGGGGACGCAAAGGGGGGGAACGGAGGGGGACGGCAAAGGGGGGGAACGGAGGGGGACGGCAAAGGGGGGGAACGGAGGGGGACGGCAAAGGGGGAGGAACGGAGGGGGACGCAAAGGGGAGGAACGGAGGGGGGACAGAAAGGGGAGGAAGGGAAGGGACAGCAAAGGGGAGGAACGGAGGGGGACAGCAAAGGGGGAGGAACGGAGGGGGGACAGCAAAGGGGGAGGAACGGGGGGGACAGCAAAGGGGGAGGAACGGAGGGGGACAGCAAAGGGGAGGAACGGAGGGGACAGCAAAGGGGAGGAACGGAGGGGGACAGCAAAGGGGAGGAACGGAGGGGGACAGCAAAGGGGGAGGAACGGAGGGGGACAGCAAGGGGAGGAACGGAGGGGGACGACAAAGGGGGGGAACGGAGGGGGGCGGCAAAAGGGGAGGAACGGAGGGGAGACGGCAAAGGGGGAGGAATGGAGGGGGGACGGCAAAGGGGGGGAACGGAGGGGGGGTCGGCAAAAGGGGAGGGACGGAGGGAGGACGGCAAAGGGGAGGAACGGAGGGGGGACGGCAAAGGGGAGGAACGGAGGGGGGACGGCAAAGGGGGAGGATGAGGGGAGACGGCAAAAGGGAGGAACGGAGGGGGACGGCAAAGGGGGGGAACGGAGGGGGGGACGGCAAAGGGGGGGAATCGGAGGGGGACGGCAAAGGGGGAGGAATGGACGGGGGACGGCAAAGGGGGGGAACGGAGGGGGACGGCAAAGGGGGAGGAACGGAGGGGGACGCCAAAGGGGGAGGAACGGAGGGGGGATGGCAAAGGGAGGGAACGGAGGGGGACGGCAAAGGGGGAGGGAACGGAGGGGGGACGGCAAAGGGGGGAAACGGAGGGGGGACGGCAAAGGGGGAGGAACGGAGGGGGGACGGCAAAGGGGGGGAACGGAGGGGGGACGACAAAGGGGGGGAACGGAGGGGGGACGGCAAAGGGGGAGGAACGGAGGGGGACGGCAAAGGGGGAAACGGAGGGGGGACGACAAACGGGGGGAACGGAGGGGGACGGCAAAGGGGGGGAACGGAGGGGGACGGCAAAGGGGGGGGAACGGAGGGGGATGGCAAAGGGGGAGGAACGGAGGGGGACGGCAAAGGGGGAGGGAGTTGGGGAGACGGCAAAAGGGGAGGAACGGAGGGGGACGGCAAAGGGGGGGACGGAGGGGGACGGCAAAGGGGGGAATCGGAGGGGGACGGCAAAGGGGGAGGAATGGACGGGGGACGGCAAAGGGGGGGGAACGGAGGGGGGACGGCAAAGGGGGGGAAACAGAGGGGGGACGGCAAAGGGGGAGGAACGGAGGGGGGACGGCAAAGGGGGGGGAACGGAGGGGGGACGGCAAAGGGGGGGAACGGAGGGGAGACGGCAAAGGGGGAGGAACGGAGGGGGGACGGCAAAGGGGAGGAACGGAGGGGACGGCAAAGGGGAGGAACGGAGGGGGACGGCAAAGGGGGGGAACGGAGGGGGACGGCAAAGGGGGGAACGGAGGGGGACGGCAAAGGGGGAGGAACGGGGGGGACGGCAAAGGGGAGGAACGGGGGGGGACGGCAAAGGGGGAGGAACGGAGGGGGACAGCAAAGGGGAGGAACGGAGGGGGGACAGCAAAGGGGAGGAACGGAGGGGGGACAGCAAAGGGGAGGAACGGAGGGGGGACAGCAAAGGGGAGGAACGGAGGGGGACAGCAAAGGGGGAGGGAACGGAGGGGGGACAGCAAAGGGGGAGGAACGGAGGGGGGACCAGCAAAGGGGGAGGGAACGGGGAGGGGGGGGACAGCAAGGGGGAGGAACGGAGGGGGGACGGCCAAGGGGGAGGACGGAGGGGGGACGACAAAGGGGGAGGAACGGAGGGGGGAAAGCGAAGGGGGAGGAACGGAGGGGGGACGACAAAGGGGGGGGAACGGAGGGGGGCGGCAAAAGGGGAGGGACGGAGGGAGGACGGCAAAGGGGGAGGGATGTAGGGGAGACGGCAAAGGGGAGGACGGAGGGGGGACGACAAAGGGGGAGGAAAGGACGGGGGACGGCAAAAGGGGGGGGAACGGAGGGGGGACGGCAAAGGGGGGGGAACGGAGCGGGGACGGCAAAGGGGGGGGAAACGGAGGGGGGACGACAAAAGGGGGAGGAAAGGACGGGGGACGGCAAAGGGGGGGGAACGGAGGGGGGACGGCAAAGGGGGGGAACGGAGCGGGGACGGCAAAGGGGGGGGAAACGGAGGGGGACGACAAAGGGGGGGGAACGGAGGGGGGACGGCAAAGGGGGAGGAACGGAGGGGGGACGGCAAAGGGGGGGAAACGGAGGGGGGACGGCAAAGGGGGGGGAACGGAGGGGGGACGGCAAAGGGGGAGGAACGGAGGGGGACGTCAAAGGGGGGGGAACGGAGTGGGGACGGCAAAGGGGGGGAACGGAGGGGGGACGGCAAAGGGGGGGGACGGAGGGGGACGACAAAGGGGGAGGAAAGGACAGGGGACGGCAAAGGGGGGGGAACGGAGGGGAGGCAAGGGGGGAACGGGGGGGGGGCAAAGGGGGGAACGGAGGGCGGACGGCAAAGGGGAGGAACGGAGGGGGGACGGCAAAGGGGGAGGAACGGGGGGGACGGCAAAGGGGAGGACGGAGGGGGGACAGAAAAGGGGGAGGAACGGAGGGGGGACAGCAAAGGGGAGGAACGGAGGGGGGACAGCAAAGGGGGAGGAACGGAGGGGGGACAGCAAAGGGGGAGAACGGAGGGGGACAGCAAAGGGGAGGAACGGAGGGGGACAGCAAAGGGGGAGGAACGGAGGGGGGACAGCAAAGGGGGAGGAAAAGGACGGGGGACGGCAAAGGGGGGGGAACGGAGGGGGGACAGCAAAGGGGGAGGAACGGAGGGGGGACAGCAAAGGGGAGGAACGGAGGGGGGACAGCAAAGGGGGAGGAACGGAGGGGCGACAGCAAAGGGGGAGGAACGGAGGGGGACAGCAAAGGGGAGGAAAGGACGGGGACGGCAAAGGGGGGGAACGGAGGGGGGACGGCAAAGGGGGGGGAACGGAGCGGGGACGGCAAAGGGGGGGAAACGGAGGGGGGACGACAAAGGGGGGGGAACGGAGGGGGACGGCAAAGGGGGAGGAACGGAGGGGGGACGGCAAAGGGGGGGGAACGGAGGGGGACGGCAAAGGGGGGGAACGGAGGGGGGACAGCAAAGGGGGAGGAAAGGAGGGGGGACGTCAAAGGGGGGGAACGGAGGGGGGACGGCAAAGGGGGGGAACGGAGGGGGGACGGCAAAGGGGGGGGAACGGAGGGGGGACGACAAAGGGGGAGGAAAGGACGGGGGACGGCAAAGGGTGGGGAACGGAGGGGGGACAGCAAAGGGGGAGGAAAGGACGGGGGACGGCAAAGGGGGGGGAACGGAGGGGGGACGGCAAAGGGGGGGAACGGAGCGGGGACGGCAAAGGGGGGGGGAAACGGAGGGGGGACGACAAAGGGGGGGGAAAGAAGGGGGACGGCAAAGGGGGAGGAACGGAGGGGGACGGCAAAGGGGGGGGAACGGAGGGGGACAGCAAAGGGGGGGAACGGAGGGGGGACGGCAAAGGGGGAGAACGGAGGGGGACGTCAAAGGGGGGGGAACGGAGGGGGGACGGCAAAGGGGGGGAACGGAGGGGGACGGCAAAGGGGGGGAACGGAGGGGGACGACAAAGGGGGAGGAAAGGACTGGGGACGGCAAAGGGGGGGAACGGAGGGGGGACGGCAAAGGGGGGGGAACGGAGGGGGACGGCAAAGGGGAGGAACGGAGGGGGGACGGCAAAGGGGGAGGAACGGAGGGGGGACGGCAAAGGGGAGGAACGGAGGGACAGAAAGGGGGAGGAACGGGGGGGACAGAAAAGGGGGAGGAACGGAGGGGGGACAGCAAAGGGGGAGGAACGGAGGGGGACAGCAAAGGGGGAGGAACGGAGGGGGACAGCAAAGGGGGAGGAACGGAGGGGGGACAGCAAAGGGGGAGGAACGGAGGGGGACAGCAAAGGGGGAGGAACGGAGGGGGGACAGCAAAGGGGGAGGAACGGAGGGGGACAGCAAAGGGGGGGAAAGGACGGGGGACGGCAAAGGGGGGGAACGGAGGGACGGCAAAGGGGGGGAACGGGGGACGGCAAAGGGGGGGAAACGGAGGGGGGACGACAAAGGGGGGGGAACGGAGGGGGACGGCAAAGGGGGAGGAACGGAGGGGGGACGGCAAAGGGGGGGAACGGAGGGGAACGACAAAGGGGGGGAACGGAGGGGGACGGCAAAGGGGGAGGAACGGAGGGGGGACGTCAAAGGGGGGGGAACGGAGGGGGACGACAAAGGGGGAGGAAAGGACGGGGACGGCAAAGGGGGGGAACGGAGGGGGGACGGCAAAGGGGGGGGAACGGAGCGGGGACGGCAAAGGGGGGGAACGGAGGGGGGACGGCAAAGGGGGGGAAATGGAGGGGGGACGACAAAGGGGGGGAACGGAGGGGGACGGCAAAGGGGGAGGAACGGAGGGGGACGGCAAAGGGGGAGGGATGTAGGGGAGACGGCAAAAGGGGAGGAACGGAGGGGGGACGGCAAAGGGGTGGGAACGAAGGGGGACGACAAAGGGGGGGAACGGAGGGGGGACGGCAACGGGGGGGAACGGAGGGGGGATGGCAAAGGGGGGGAACGGAGCGGGGACGGCAAAGGGGGGGGAAACGGAGGGGGGACGACAAAGGGGGAGGAACGGAGGGGGGACGACAAAAGGGGGGAACGGAGGGGGACGACAAAGGGGGGAACGGAGGGGGATGGCAAAGGGGGGGAACAGAGGGGGACGACAAAGGGGGGGGAACGGAGGGGGGACGGCAAAGGGGGGGGACGGAGGCGGGACGGCAAAGGGGGAGGAACGGAGGGGGGACGGCAGGGGGGGGGACGGAGGGGGACGGCAAAGGGGGGGGAACGGAGGGGGACGGCAAAGGGGAGGAACGGAGGGGGACGGCAAAGGGGAGGAACGGAGGGGGACGACAAAGGGGGGGAACGGAGGGGGACGGCAAAGGGGGGGAACGGAGGGGGGACGGCAAAGGGGGGGAACGGAGGGGGGACGGCAAAGGGGGGGGGTGGAGGGGGGACGACAAAGGGGGAGGGACGGAGGGGGGACGACAAAAGGGGGGGAACGGAGGGGGGACGACAAAGGGGGGGGAACGAAGGGGGACGGCAAAGGGGGGGGGAACAGAGGGGGACGACAAAGGGGGGAACGGAGGGGGGACGGCAAAGGGGAAGGATCGGAGGGGGGACGACAAAGGGGGGGGAACGGAGGGGGACGGCAAAGGGGAGGAACGGAGGGGGGACGACAAAGGGGGGGAACGGAGGGGGGACGGCAAAGGGGGGGGAACAGAGGGGGGACAACAAAGGGGGGAACGGAGGGGGACGGCAAAGGGGGAGGATCGGAGGGGGGACGACAAAGGGGGGGAACGGAGGGGGGACAGCAAAGGGGAGGAACGGAGGGGGGACGGCAAAGGGGGGGGAACGGAGGGGGGATGGCAAAGGGTGGGGAACGGAGGGGGACGGCAAAGGGGGAGGAACGGAGGGGGGAGGGCAAAGGGGGAGGAACGAGGGGGGACGGCAAAGGGGGGGGAACGGAGGGGGGATGACAAAGGGGGAGGGACGAAGGGGACTAGAGCTTACCTGCAGTGTTGTCGCACGTACACTTCATTCCACGACGACTTGCACAGCGCCATGACCCCAAAGAGATGGCGTCAGCGCGCGAGGCGTCAACGCGCATCGCGCCAGCGCGGACCACGCTGGCGTGCAAGGCGTCTGCGCGCACTGCGCCTGCGCGAGACGCGTCAGCGCGCACGGCGCCAGCGCGAAACGCGCCAGCGCGCAAGGCGTTTGCGCGCACGGCGCCAGCGCGAAACGCGCCTGCGCGCACGGCGCCAGCGCGAGACGCGCCTGCGCGCACGGCGCCAGCGCGCAAGGCGCCTGCGCACACGGCGCCAGTGCGTAACGCGCCAGCGCGCCAGGCGCCAGCGCGATACGGACCAGCGCGAAACGCGCCAGCGCGAGACGCGCCAGCGCGAAATGCGCCAGTTTCGAGCTAGGACTATGTATGAGCAAAGAACTAAGTGTGAGCAAGGACTACGGTGGGTGGGAGCAAGGACTAGGTGTGAGCAAGTTCTAGGCGTGAGCAGGGATGGACTACCTCTATGAGCAAGAACAAGGCACGAACGAAAGAGCAAGGGGGAAGGACGAGCAGAAACAAGAAGCACCAACACACCCTAGCAGGGGTGTATTCACTCTGCCCCAGAAAGCTAACCGAGGACAGGTCAGCACAGTTACTCGCTGTGCCATTCTCCCCTTTTAAACATGTCAGCACAGTTACTACTCCAATACAGCAATACAGAACTTATTTTATATATAACTATATTTTTGCTATAGTTTGTACTATTACACGTTTAAAATATATTCACTTACAGAATCACTTTTCTAGTGTTGACTCACAAACTTTCTAGTGCACAGTCCCAGTGAAATTAAAACAAAAAAAGGGAGGGGGGGGGGGGGGGGGGGGGGGATGCGAATTCAAATTGTGAGAGAAGAAATATGGACGTACGCAACCCATCCGACGATTTACGTCGAGCCTTGTTTTTATTTTTACCTTTCCGCCAAATGCCCAGCCGTCGGGAGTTTCCGTTTTCATTTTGTTTAATTATTTGTTGACTATGGCCACTGTTGACTTGTGGCGAGCAAATCTGGCCACCTGGCAATGCTGTTATTTTTTTCCCAGTGGCGAGGCTCGTCACGCGTAACTGCCAGACGGAAATATAATCCGACGTGGCAATGACACCAGCCTAGCAACACTCGCCACAGAATGCTGATTTTTTTCCCGTCAATAAGAGGCAAAACCCCCGAGCTCGCCACTGGATGCATTACGCGTTACACACTCGAATTTCTGAGTTACACTACCGATAGTTTTGGTTAAATAACACGATTACGCGAATTTCAGTGCGATGGGGCACTTTCTGACCAAGAAAAAAACAATTCTTCTTTCAGAGCTCCAAAACCGCGGCTGTTTGAACGCACCTTCTCTGCTTGCGAGTTCAGAGCTGTAGAAACGTGAATTCCTTATGCTCGATTCTTCCTCCTCTATACTTCTGTCTCACGTTTTTCTCTTCCCCACTTCCAGCAATTCGTGATTCTAGATCTGGTGATTAGGCAGCAACATGACAGCAGCTACGACTGCCTTTTCTTATCGCAGCTGTACGACAGACTACTCCAGGTCGGCATTAAGAGTGGCTTGATGACATTTTCGTGTAGTCGTATCTTACTAGTTTCTCTATGTTTCTTCTCTCGTTTTTTCCTCAAGCTAGTAGAGGAAACGTAAATGGTCTCTTTCAGCTTAGGTACTCGGTATGGATTCTCATCTGTCGTTTCCCCTCTCCTTTGCCCGCCTTTTCACCCTCCTAGTCCGTCGTAACCACTTCTTTGCCCGCCGTCTCCCCCCTCCTTGCATGTCGTTTTACCCCCCCCCCCCCCCTCTCTCTCTCTCTCTCTCTCTCTCTCTCTCTCTCTCTCTCTCTCTCTCTCTCTCTCTCTCTCCCTCTCTGCCTCTCTCTACCTCTCTTTCAACTTGTCTCTCTTCGTCTCTTTCCTTTCACCATCACATTTTGTGTTAACTTCCCATGCCTATTCGTTCTCGGCCTAGCTGCTTGTTGTTCACTCCTTTCATACGCAATGCCTAATATAATATCCACTTTAATTTTGTGCAGGTTTTCTTGTAAACGCGTTTATGAGTTCCCTACGGCGTTTTGCTGTAATTCGTTGGGATGTTCAATTATCTCATTTTCAGCTTTATATTCTTATAATTGCTGGCGTCCTGTATTTGGTCTGATGTGTCTTGCTGCTGTTATTTGCTCTCATTCTCGATCCACAGCAATGTATGTCTGTATTTCGAAAAAAGAAAGCATGCTTATCAAATCACAAACGGTTCACAGGCGAGCTCCTTGAGTTTCTGTCTCGAACTGGATTTGATAGGTTTTGGTTCTTTTTTTGGACATTACAGGTTGCGTTGCTCCATCATTCAGACACTAGGCTTGCTGACTTCCCCCCCCATGCTAGCGCTGGGGAAGCAGTAGCTTAGAGTTTGAGTTTTTCACTGTCACATAATCATCATTTTTTTTTTTTTTTTCATGTCATGAATGATGACATGAATTTTCTTGCACGACTCGATTGAATCCGTACACAACGATGTGATGCAATCAAACAAGAGGCATGCCAAAATTTCACAGTACACCAGAAATCAACCAAATATGATGCAAATATTATTTCAAAATAGATGCATTTGATTCCTATCATAGAATAAACACCTTTAGCATTTTGTTACATTCATAGGAAGAGAACCAAAACTGCAGGTCATATTTTATTGTGCAAAGGTTTTCCATCCAGACTTTTGAGTGAAAAAAAAAATCGGCAAAATCGATCGTAATAGGTTGCTCCGCAACCAAAAAAAAAAAGAAAAAAGGAAACACCTTTTCGTGGTCTCACAAAAAGAGCTAAATGGAACAAAAATATTTGACAATTTTATTGACATTTTTACGAAAGCGAAAGATACCCCTTGAGCAATCATTTTCGAAATGCGTAGTTGTTAATGGGGTTTGAGAAAACCAGGGTCGTGTTTCCGTATTCGGGATAACCCTGTTCATGTCATTCTGGAAGCCTGAATATGTAACGTAATCGGTTCTAAAAAATTGCAGACGCCTCGTATGTTGTTGACACGAGAATGTGAATACGACAATTATCGTAAGACAAAATATATGATTTTTTTTTTCATAGTACATATGTGTGTGTGCATATGCGTGCGTTGCAGAATACATATGCATTAACTATTCAATAGATTCAGTAGTTTGATTATGCACATGGAAATGATTTTAATGTAATTTCACTAAGGGTGAAGCCATCTTGGTTCGTATCACTAGCCCTCTTGGGTGAATAATTATTTTATCTAAAACAGTCTATGCTAGAGAAACACATGTTTTTCAAAATATGAGTAGAATGCGTCATATGTAATATGTATTTCTTTTCTAAAATATTTTAAATTTATCTCTAATAACTAACAATATCCGATATTCGTTGTGCGACTCTCGCATATCCACACACATTTGTGGATGGCACATGTAACGCGACACATGCGCGGATATATCCCGGGCAGAGAGGGAAAGGCCCGAAACATTTTCGGAAAGAGATTTCGCCCCGAAAGCCTGACAAGAGACCAGAGCTGCAAATTCTGTCGAGGAGACGACTATAACGGGAAATCGAGAATACGCCTGCAAACAATTTACCTAGTTTCCGACTCTTGAGCAATACTCTCTAATACTGTGCCTCGAAAGTAACACTCAACAGGCAACGCGACGGCCGTAGAATTTCTTGCGCGCGCGTGTGCGACCCCAAAGCCGGAGCGAAGGCAACCAGAAAGAACCGCCACTGTGCCCGTGTCGTGTCGGTGGATAACACGTGTGACCTTGTTCCTCGTCATTGGCCGCTTCGGTAAGAGCCGCATGACCGCTGCTGTGCTGGCAGCACGTCCAATGGGGGCTGCACACGCGCAACACCACTGCCGCCATGCACTCCACACAATCGTTTCGTTTTGCCCGCATCCCCCCTCCCCTTCCCCCTTCCCCCAATTCCCGCAAAATTGAGACGAGACGAGAAGAGCCTCCCCTAACCCCACCCCCACCCCCCCCAACCCCCTCCCCCTACCCACCTTCCCCCCTCCCCCCTCACAAACTCCAGAGCAGGATAAGGCTTTGTGGGGTCACGGAACCAGACTGTATCGCTTATTTCGCTGCAGAAATCTACTTCACCTTACTGTATCCTTCTTGTAACATCCCCGAACCGAACAGAATGCTGTTTGACTCGCAACTGGTCAATTTTGAACTTCCAGAGAAACTGAGAACGGTTTAGTAGCTTTCAATAAATCTATCGAGAGTTCGCAATTTGTTTGGTATGGTGAAAGCTCCAACCTGAGAAACCTCTCAACCACCCGCCAACCTCCCCCTGTAAAACTTCCCCTCGTCCCCCCGCAACCCCACCCATGCTCCCCGCACTTTCCTCCAAGCCAACACGGCATTCACCTCTATTCGTTAGCAGTCTAGATCCAACAGATCCCGCCTTCCCCGAGTCGAACTCTTGTCCCGCCTTCCCTTACGGAGCGCCGCAGCTATGGCTGGAGCGGGGCACGTTGTTTCTGCATCGCAGCGCCCTGTAGGGGAGAGTCCTCGCCTCGTCGTAGTCCGTCGAAGTACACAGGTTGCTCGACCCCTGCGTACGCGCATATCGCGTACTCTTCGGAAATTCTCAGTTGCTCTAAGACGCGGGGGGATTTCCGCACCGCAATATCAGTTGCTCTACCAAAAACCAGTACGCAATATTAGTACGCGGAGAGAGTTCCGAGTACGCGGAGAGAGTTCCGAGTACGCGGAGAGAGTTCCGAGTACGCGGAGAGAGGTCCGCCCTGCATATCGCATATTCTTCCGAATTTTTTCAAGGCGGAGAGGTCCGCGCCGCGCACCGCACTATCAGTTGCTCTAAGCCGCCCTCTTATTTTCGAATAACAACTTGACACCGTGGTTTCTGTCCGAGTCGGAACTCATGGGGCGATCGGCGGAAATGCGAACACGGCGACTCGCCATTTCGACGACACGCGTGCTCGACGCGTGGCTGGCACGTGCCATGGTCCTCCTGGTGGTCGGTGCCTCCGTGGCTTGCGCCGCCTCGTTGTGCGCGCCGTCGTCCCTGCCGGGATTCGCCAATTCCGTGGATCTCTCGGGAAATGGGTGAGTCGGTTGTTTGCGTGGGAACTACGGCGTCCTTGTGTCACCCCGTGCGGCGGCGTCCCTGCCGTTATTCGCCAGTTCCATTTGACCTATCGGGGAATGGGTGAGTGAGTTAATCTCCGTACTCAAATTGAGTAGACTACTCCCAGGTCCCGTGAGTTAGGTCAGCGCGGCGTCACCGATTGCGGCGTCCCTGCCGGGATTCGACAACTCCGTAGATCTCTCGGGAAATAGGTGAGTAGAATGCGGGAACTTAAAGCCCGAGTCCCAAGTTGCACGGCCAAGCAAGTCTCAGAGACATGCTCGGCGGTAGGTGAGATTTTGATTTCGGTCTGTTTTGATGTTGGTGCACGAACATTTCTCAAGCACGATATGATTTGGCGGGAGAAGGCTGGTTTGGAGGTTTGGAAATCCATTTCGCCACACGCTCTGGTTACTCAAGTCGCGACAATGTGTTTCTGTTCGCGCCAATGAGGTGTTCCACTTCAACTGCTCACGAAATTCGCTAACTACAGTTGCAAACCAGGTATTTAGCCTAGCTCCCATACCTAGGCCCGAGCCTCCCTCCCTTGACCGTGAATCGCAGCTTGGGACTCGGGCTTTAACTCTGTACTACAAGTTCTCCATTGCGCCTAACTCACCTCCCTTCCGTTGTCCCCCAACCCTCCCCCCTTTCCCCAGTCTCGTCCTGCACTGGACCCTCAACTCCTCTCAGCTCCAACTGGCGCTAGAGGCCAAACCGGCCAGTGGGGCCGAGTCCGGCTGGTTCTCAGTCGGCTGGTCGGCAAACTCCGGACGCATGTATCCCGCGGATTGCGTGGTTGGGAACCTTCCGGGAAGCAGCTTGAGCGCGTATCACATCAGTGGGTACAGCCTGTCTGACGTGGCGCCCACTGATGGGTTCTCGATCGGGTCGCCTGTGCTGTCTGCTGAAATCAATGGCGGCATGATCATGAGGTGAGATGATTTTCGTCTTCTTCGTCTTCTTCTTCTTCTCCTCCTCCTCCTTCTTCTCCTCCTCCTCCTCCTCCTCCTCCTCCTCCTCCTCCTCCTCCTCCTCCTCCTCCTCCTCCTCCTCCTCCTCCTCCTCCTCCTCCTCCTCCTCCTCCTGCTGCTGCTGCTGCTGCTGCTGCTGCTGCTGCTGCTGAGGTGAGTGAATTTGAAACGGTGGGCGCAATCATTGGAGCGCAGTTGGCCTGTGCAGGTTCTCTCGGTCGGAAGGGGATGGAGGCGCGTTACCAGTGAGCTTCAGTGGCAGCAGGGTATTTTTTAGAATTCTCAAAAATACCCTGCAAAATCAGTGGCAGCATCAGCATCATCTGGACCATCTCCCCTTTCCCTCTCTTACACACCCTTGTATTTCACCCTATCGTCTCAACCCTCTCCTGCCTGCAGGTTCTCTCGGTCGGAAGGGGACGGAGGGGCGGTACCAGTGAGCTTCAGGGGCAGCAGCAGCCTCATCTGGACCATCTCCCCTTTCCCTCTCTTACACACCCTTGTATTTCACCCTATCCTCTCAACCCTCTCCTGCCTGCAGGTTCTCTCGGTCGGAAGGGGGCGGAGGGGCGGTACCAGTGAGCTTCAGGGGCAGCAGCAGCCTCATCTGGGCGTTCTCTGAGTCGGGGTCAACCACGCTTGCATTTCACGGCCGCAACCAGTGAGTCCGTCCCTCTGTAAGTCTGTCCGTCTGTAAGTCTGTCCGTCTGTCTGTCCGTCTGTCTATCTATCCGTCTATCTATCTGTCCGTCCGTCCGTCCGTCTGTCTGTCTGTCTGTCTGTCTGTCTGTCTGTCTGTCTGTCTGTCTGTCTGTCTGTCTGTCTGTCTGTCTGTCTGTCTGTCTGTCTGTCTGTCTGTCTGTCTGTCTGTCTGTCTGTCTGTCTGTCTGTCTGTCTGTCTGTCTGTCTGTCTGTCTGTCTGTCTGTCTGTCTGTCTGTCTGTCTGTCTGTCTGTCTGTCTGTCTGTCTGTCTGTCTGTCTGTCTGTCTGTCTGTCTGTCTGTCTGTCTGTCTGTCTGTCTGTCCGTCTGTCCGTCTGTCCGTCCGTCCGTCCCTCGGTCTGTCTGTCTGTCTGTCTGTCTGTCTGTCTGTCTGTCTGTCTGTCTGTCCGTCTGTCCGTCCGTCCGTCCGTCCGTCCGTCCGTCCGTCCGTCCGTCCGTCCGTCCGTCTGTCTGTCTGTCCGTCCGTCCGTCCGTCCGTCTGTCCGTCCGTCCGTCCGTCTGTCTGTCTGTCTGTCTGTCTGTCTGTCTGTCTGTCTGTCTGTCTGTCTGTCCGTCTGTCCGTCCGTCCGTCCGTCCGTCCGTCCGTCCGTCCGTCCGTCCGTCCGTCCGTCTGTCTGTCTGTCCGTCCGTCCGTCCGTCTGTCTGTCTGTCTGTCTGTCTGTCCGTCTGTCTGTCTGTCTCAAAAATCAGCTCTATGCCATCCCTATTCCTCCTTGTCTCTTCCCTCCCTCTTTTTTGGCTCACCTCTTCCCTTTCTATCGTCTCCCCCCCAACCCCCCCCCAACCCCCCCCCAACCCCTCCCGCTTCTTGCCCCTTCCTGCCCTGCAGAGGTTCGATGAATGTGGACTTCACGTGTCAGACTGCACCTGTTGGCGTTGCTAGCTCAGACGACGACGAGGACGACGACGGTGGTGATGATGATGATGATGATGATGATGATGATAGTGACGACGGTGATAACGGCGGTGGTGATGGTGATGACGAGGATGATGACGAGGAGGAGGAGGGAGGGAGCCAGTCAGTGGGATCCACGTCAGCAGCAGCTGGTGGCAGCCAGGCATGCCAGGTGTCAACCCTGCCGGGATATGCGTGCTCCGTTCAGCTCAAAGGCAATGAGTGAGTGGTGAGAGGGAAGAGGGAAAGGGGAAGGGGAAGGGGGAAGAGGAAGAGGAAGAGGAAGAGGAAGAGGAAGAGGAAGAGGGAAGAGGAAAGGAAGAGGGAAGAGGGAAAGGGGAAGAGGGAAGATGAGAGGAGTTGAGTACAGAATGCATCGAGCTCTAGAATCCAATGTAGCCTATGCAACTAGCAAGCTGACACAACCTGCATGCCAGCCAGGTGTCGACCCTGCTATGATATTTGTGCCCCCCCCCCCCTCTCCCTCCTCTCCCTCCAAGGTGACTTTTGAGTCGACTCAAAAGTCGCCTAAAAAACAGACTCCTCCTGCTATAATATTCGTGCCCCCCCCCCCACCCCCCCCCCCACCCCCCCTCCTCTCCCTGCGTGAGGAGTCTATTTTTGAGGCGCCTCAAAAACAGACTCCTCCTGCTATGATATTTGTGGCCCCCCTTCCCCCTCCTCTCCCCCCTCCCCCCCCACTCCCCCCGCACTAGTTTCATTCTCCACTGGAAAACCGAACAAACCACGCTAGCCGTGGGGCCGTGGCTGCTGAGGTGACTTGTAACGCCGTCTATTGGTCGTCGTACCCTCCACTCATGTTCTCCCCTCAATGCTTCCCCACCCTTCCTCTCGTCCCCTCTCCAACCCCCCCCCCTCCTCCTCTCCCCTCTCCCCACTCCTTCGCTTCGCTAGTTTCGTTCTCCACTGGAAAACCGGGGCAACCACTGTAGCAATCGCTGCTGAGGTGGCAACATCTGGTTGGGTGGCGGTCGGATGGTCCAAGAGTAACAAGATGTACCCTGCTGACGCAGCCATTGGGAATCTGCCACGTGGCACTCTCAGCAACGGGGCGGCCGTGGGAGCATACCACATGAGCGGGTATGGGGTGGCTGACGTGGCGCTGACGTCATCGTTCGAGCTGACAAACACGACTGTGACTACATCAAATGGAAGAACGACCATCGCGTGAGTGTGGCACTGTGGCACACATGCCTTGTAGCGAGAGACCCATGCTAGGGCACATGATACGGCACATGGTTACCCATGCTAGTGCACGTGATACGACACATGGTTAAGTAGTTTAGTTTTGAGATGTCTCAAAACTGAGAGTGGCACTGTTGGCACACATGCCTCGTTTGTAGCACACGTGATACTGCACATGGGCGTGTGTGTGTGCTTTTTCCCCTCAGTCGCTCCTATGCCTGCATCATTCGGAATATCGAACTGACCTGACCAACACACGACTGTGGCTACAGCCTACAGTAAATGTGTGGTGCGGACGACAATCAATCGCGTGAGTGCAGCACTTGCCTTGTAGCTCACGTGATTGTGCATGGGTTGTTTCCCACCCTTCTCTCTCCTTGCCTCATTATTCGAGCTGACCAGCACGGCTGTGAGTGACTACAGTATACGGGCCAACAACAACAATGCGCAAGTGTATTTTGAGTCGACTCAAAATACACCTGGACAATACGCAATGGCAATCACATGAGTGTGGGGGGCATTTATTTTCCCTTTCCCCATGATGAGCGTAGCAGCTTCTCCCCTGATTCTGTCCAATACGCTCCCCTTGTTCTTATCATTCAAGCCAGCTGGCCAACACAACACAACACAACAGTGATCCTGCTCATTCTTCCCCCGCCCGCCCCCTTCATGGTTACGTAGGTTAGTTCTGAGTCGTCTCTCAACACAACAGAGACCCTGCTCATTCTTCTCCCACCCACCCCACCCCCTTCCCCTCCAACATCCCCACACAGCTTTGAGCGTCCTTTCTTGGTGCCCCAGCTTTGAGCCTTGCCCCTTTCCTCATCACCATCAACGTGATTTTTGAGTACCTCATCACCATTGTGGCAGCTGATGTGACTAAAAAAGCACCTCATCACCATCAACGGGGTGTTAGGAGTCTAGTTTTGAGGCGCCTCAAAACAAGCCACCTCATCACCATCAGCAGCGCCACATCACTCTCCTCTGGCCTCCTCTCCCTGTCTAATTCGCCCCTTGCCCTTCCCTCCCCACGCCCAATGCTTTTGAGCCGACTCAAAAATAGACTCGAGAGCTCTTCTGGGCTTCCTATCCCCGTCTAATCCCT
Source organism: Closterium sp. NIES-67 (assembly GCA_027943415.1). NCBI lineage: Eukaryota > Viridiplantae > Streptophyta > Zygnematophyceae > Desmidiales > Closteriaceae > Closterium > Closterium sp. NIES-67. The sequence goes on along the minus strand of BQMB01001577.1, from coordinate 238,663 downwards.
CCGCCCCTTGCCCCTTCTCCGCACCCACCACCGCTACCCCCTTCCCCCGCAGTTTCGAGCGTCCCCTCTCAGTCGGCTCTGTCCCTATCAGCACCAACGGCGCCACCACTGTGCTCTGGGCGTACTCTCGCTCCAACTCCCAAGAATTGGAAGACCACGGGTCGAACGAGTGAGTACCTGTGATTGATATTGAGTCTAATCGAACCGAGTAGGAAAGGGGCGTTTGAATCCGTTTGAATCAACCTCGTATTAAGCACAATAGAGGTGGTGAAATTCTCTCTCTTTCATTGCTCCCGTGCCACCTCCCCACCCATCCCCCCTCTCCCTCACCAACAGAGGATCCATTAGAATCGACTTCGTTTCAGGCACAATAGAGGGTGGGAAGTCGAAAAGCAGCGCTGCAACTCTCTATGCCGCACACGGGTGGATCCTCACTGTAGCTTTTGGCATTCTCATGCCGGCTGCCATGCTTATATCGAGGATATTCCTGGCGGATAAGCCAGCTCCAGACCCTGCTACTGTAGCTGAAGCAACAGCGGCGGCAGCAGGAGCGGCCGTAAATGTAACTCCGGTTACCGTTGTTACGATAGTGAAACCATGGATTACTAAGCCTCAGGCGTTTGTGGCCCACAAGTGGACAATGCTCCTCGCTGTCGTGCTCTCATTGGCCGGAATCATCATGGCGTTGGTCGAATCGGGATCGAGCTCCTTCCAGTCTACACATGGCAGGCTGGGATTGGCCGTGCTGTTGCTGATCGTTCTGCAGCCAATCATAGGCCAGCTGAGGCCGATCAAGAGCCACTTCGCGCGACGCTATTGGTTTGCGCTGCATTGGGTGGTTGGTGTGGCGATCGTGGCAATGGCTTGGAGCAACACGTACCTTGGGCTCGACCTGGCTAGCGAGAGATTCGGCTTCAACACTGATGTGAGTTAGTGGGTTCATGATGAGGGTTTGACCTGTGATTGCGGGTGAAAGTACCGCGTGTGGTGCAATGGCTTGGAGCAACACGTACCTTGGGCTCGAGCTTGCAAGCGAGAGTTTCGGCTTGAGCACTGATGTGAGCTAGTGTGTTCGTGGTGAGGGTTTGACCTATGAACGTGGTGGGTGCACTGCATTGTGGCTGTGGCTCGAAGCAACATGTGCCTTGGGCTCGAGCTGGCTAGCGAGAGATTCGGCGACAATACTGATGTGAGTGGGACTACTGTCATTGATTTAAGTTAGCCAGCCACTTCTCATGCAATTTTTGAGTTATCTAGGCCGTCTTTGTGTTGTTTGGGCCGGAGAGCTCTGATTGTTTCGATATCTTTTGTTATAAGCCATTTGTGTTCTTGCAATGTTTGTCTTGTATTCGTTATTCGAGCTCTGATACTTATGCTTGCCCTTTCCTCCCCATAATTTTCAATCCCTATTTGCCAATTCCCCTCCTCTCCTCTATGTTTTTCCCTCTCTTTGTGTTCTTATCCCCTGGCAGTGGTGTTACATCGTTTTCTCCATTCTGATTGGTCTCTTCACTGTTGCTTATGCTATTGATTTCGCCTGTGATTACGTGGGGTTCATCGCGCTTCGATACAAGCAGCCTCACACTGAATCGCATCCGCTCTGTGCTAAGGTGGTGGAAATTGTGTAGCTTGTTGGCTAATCTAGTACTACCCGGGTTTGCGTGCATGCATGCCCATCTCGGCGTTTTATTATTGAATACCTTTTTGCTACTGTAAAGTTTGCTGATAGTTACAGTTATCTTACGATGGAGGAAGATGTTTTGTTTGAAGGTGTAGTAGCCCATATTATCAGGCTTTTTACACTGATTTTGCTTTTTTCCAGGGTGTTCTCTAGTACCGACCCTGATGAATCAGCCTTGAAAATGAAAGAACCAGGGCCAACCAGTAAGAAAACCACTACCAAAAACTGATTTTCAGGGAGTTTTTTAAGATCGACACGACACTGATCAATCAGCGTGGCCTAAAACGAATTTGAGGGCCTGTAGTAGTCCATACAGCTCGTCACACAAGAACAACTGCACAGGGGACTGCAGACTGCTACAGTGCTTCCTTGGTACATTCATTTGACCAGTGACCTGCTTTGTGGCATATGCATGCATGCCCCATACATCCACTCTGCTTCACAGTGCAAGTACCCATGGCCTTGGAAGTACATGTATTCATGTGGACAACCGGGAGCGCTTGGCCTGCATTATGGGATCCATGGCAACGGCATCCATTGATGCGTATGCGCACTCATATCCCTCACATAGGGCATCATGTGGAGGAGCATCATGTGGAGGAGCGGGAGCGCTTGGCCTGCATGATTCGGTCCATGGCAACAGCATCCATGGATGTGGGATCCAGGCTGCGCTCCGCTGCTGCTGTGCACACCTGGGGGTGGGGAGGGAATAGGGGACACAAGTCAAGCCGTAAAGGTTAGTGTAGAAACTCACCTCATCCATGAGGGTATCAACCGCAGTCCCATCGTCCACATAAGCGCGTAGCGATTCGCAGAGGAAAAGAGCGTCGAGCTGGATCTGCTTGTACCTACCTCGGTTGAACGTCTCCAGATTCCCAAGGCAACCATAGACCCTAGTGTAGAAACTCACCTCATCCATGAGGGTATCAACCGCTGTCTCATCGTCCACATATGCTCGCAATGACTCGCAGAGGAAGAGCGCGTCGAGCTGGATCTGCTGGTACCCGCCTCGGTTGAACGTCTCCAGGCGCACACACTCCTGGAAGCTCTTTAGAGTCAGCTTCACTACAGTAGCCATGACTGAATCCTGCAATCAATTATTGTGTGCAGGAAAAGGGAGGCGAGGGAATTGTGAGGTGACTAGAAATGCGTCTCCAGGCGCACACACTACTGGAAGCTCCTTAGAGTCAGCTTCACTACAGTTGCCATGACTGACGCCTGCATGTGGTACAGGTATGCAGGAGAAGGGTTCAGTGCAAAGGGCTTGAGGTGCCTCGGCTCAGCATCTCCACGCTCCTGGAAGCTCCACCAGTGGCACACACTCCTGGAAGCTCTTGAGGGTCAGCTTCACCACCAGTGGCCATCACACTTCCACCCATGACAGAAAAGAGGCAGAGAGAAAATGAAAAGCCAAAACGCTTACCTGAGTGAACTCAAGCTTAGTAAAGATCTCCACCCGTTGCTTAAACAGCTTTGCAACGTCCCTCTCCAACACCCTTCCCCGGTTCCCCCCTCTCTCCTTCTGCCCACCTCCCATTCCGCTCCTCCCGCCTCCCCCTCCTCCACTTGTTCCCGAGCCTGCGCTGCCGCGGCTCTTCCCATAGCTGCCTCCCGAGCCTCCTCGAGAGGTTCGGGTGCGCTCTGCTCCGGGCTCAAGCAGCTGCTCTACCGAATCTTCCACTGACTCCACCTCCTGCAGAATCAAATCTACCACCATGCGCACATCCCGAGGCTCCTTGTACTGGGGAAGGAAAAGGGAGGGGGAGGGGGGGGAGAGAGGGAGGCGGGAGAATAAGAGGGGGGGTCTGGGAAGGTGGAGAGGAGCTTGCATGTGTCCTCCTGGTTCCAGCAGCTGCTCCACAGGGTCTTCCACTGACTGCACCTCCTGCAGAATCAAATCTACCACCATGCGCACGTCGCGAGGCTCCTTGTACTGTGTATCGGGGGTCCGGAGAGAGAGGGCGGATGAGAAAGGCACCGCATATTTGCTCCTGCTTCCAGCAGCTGCTCGACTGAGTGTTCCAGTGATTCCACCTCCTGTACAATCAGATCCACCACCATGTGACTTTTGAGTCGAATCAAAAGTCACCTTGTACAATCAGATCCACCACCATGTGACTTTTGAGTCGACTCAAAAGTCACCTTGTACAATCAGATCCACCACCATGTGACTTTTGAGTCGACTCAAAAGTCACCTTGTACAATCAGATCCACCACCATGTGACTTTTGAGTCGACTCAAAAGTCACCGTGTACAATCAGATCCACCACCATGTGACTTTTGAGTCGACTCAAAAGTCACCTTGTACAATCAGATCCACCACCATGTGACTTTTGAGTCGACTCAAAAGTCACCTTGTACAATCAGATCCACCACCATGTGACTTTTGAGTCGACTCAAAAGTCACCTTGTACAATCAGATCCACCACCATGTGACTTTTGAGTCGACTCAAAAGTCACCTTGTACAATCAGATCCACCACCATGTGACTTTTGAGTCGACTCAAAAGTCACCTTGTACAATCAGATCCACCACCATGTGACTTTTGAGTCGACTCAAAAGTCACCTTGTACAATCAGATCCACCACCATGTGACTTTTGAGTCGACTCAAAAGTCACCTTGTACAATCAGATCCACCACCATGTGACTTTTGAGTCGACTCAAAAGTCACCTTGTACAATCAGATCCACCACCATGTGACTTTTGAGTCGACTCAAAAGTCACCGTGTACAATCAGATCCACCACCATGTGACTTTTGAGTCGACTCAAAAGTCACCTTGTACAATCAGATCCACCACCATGTGACTTTTGAGTCGACTCAAAAGTCACCTTGTACAATCAGATCCACCACCATGTGACTTTTGAGTCGACTCAAAAGTCACCGTGTACAATCAGATCCACCACCATGTGACTTTTGAGTCGACTCAAAAGTCACCTTGTACAATCAGATCCACCACCATGTGACTTTTGAGTCGACTCAAAAGTCACCTTGTACAATCAGATCCACCACCATGTGACTTTTGAGTCGACTCAAAAGTCACCTTGTACAATCAGATCCACCACCATGTGACTTTTGAGTCGACTCAAAAGTCACCTTGTACAATCAGATCCACCACCATGTGACTTTTGAGTCGACTCAAAAGTCACCTTGTACAATCAGATCCACCACCATGTGACTTTTGAGTCGACTCAAAAGTCACCTTGTACAATCAGATCCACCACCATGTGACTTTTGAGTCGACTCAAAAGTCACCTTGTACAATCAGATCCACCACCATGTGACTTTTGAGTCGACTCAAAAGTCACCTTGTACAATCAGATCCACCACCATGTGACTTTTGAGTCGACTCAAAAGTCACCTTGTACAATCAGATCCACCACCATGTGACTTTTGAGTCGACTCAAAAGTCACCTTGTACAATCAGATCCACCACCATGTGACTTTTGAGTCGACTCAAAAGTCACCGTGTACAATCAGATCCACCACCATGTGACTTTTGAGTCGACTCAAAAGTCACCTTGTACAATCAGATCCACCACCATGTGACTTTTGAGTCGACTCAAAAGTCACCTTGTACAATCAGATCCACCACCATGTGACTTTTGAGTCGACTCAAAAGTCACCTTGTACAATCAGATCCACCACCATGTGACTTTTGAGTCGACTCAAAAGTCACCTTGTACAATCAGATCCACCACCATGTGACTTTTGAGTCGACTCAAAAGTCACCTTGTACAATCAGATCCACCACCATGTGACTTTTGAGTCGACTCAAAAGTCACCTTGTACAATCAGATCCACCACCATGTGACTTTTGAGTCGACTCAAAAGTCACCTTGTACAATCAGATCCACCACCATGTGACTTTTGAGTCGACTCAAAAGTCACCTTGTACAATCAGATCCACCACCATGTGACTTTTGAGTCGACTCAAAAGTCACCTTGTACAATCAGATCCACCACCATGTGACTTTTGAGTCGACTCAAAAGTCACCTTGTACAATCAGATCCACCACCATGTGACTTTTGAGTCGACTCAAAAGTCACCGTGTACAATCAGATCCACCACCATGTGACTTTTGAGTCGACTCAAAAGTCACCTTGTACAATCAGATCCACCACCATGTGACTTTTGAGTCGACTCAAAAGTCACCTTGTACAATCAGATCCACCACCATGTGACTTTTGAGTCGACTCAAAAGTCACCTTGTACAATCAGATCCACCACCATGTGACTTTTGAGTCGACTCAAAAGTCACCTTGTACAATCAGATCCACCACCATGTGACTTTTGAGTCGACTCAAAAGTCACCTTGTACAATCAGATCCACCACCATGTGCACATCCCTAGGCGCCTTGTCCTGTGGAAGTGAGTGCGAGTGGGGGGTGGAGAGCGGGTGAGGGGAGGGAGGGGCGAGGATGGGGGGAGGGTGGGGCGAGGGTGGGGCGAGGGTGGGGCGAGGGTGGGGCGAGGGTGGGGAGAGAAGCTCTTCTCCTCTTGTTGTTTAGAGTCTTCAATTATTTCCTTTTTTTGCAGTATCAGACCTAACTTATGCACCTCCCGAGTGAAAACACGTGTGGATAGTTGAGTGCAGGCATTGAAATAAATAGGTGTGCAGTCAATAACGCACCTTGACCCAATTAGGTGTAGATACACTCTTGGCGATCATCTGATGCAGCTTACGAGCCTCGAGATCCACGTACTGTTGGGGGATAGAAAGGGGAGGGGTGGGGAGTGGGGGGGTGGGTGTAGGGACACAAATGATATACTCTTGGCAGTCATCCGATGCAGCTGACTAGAGTCCAGATCCCTCCAGATGGGCTCTAGGCCGCCCATCGAAAGTGCCTCCAACGGTACTGTTGGGTGCAAGTGCCCTTCCTTCCTTCTGTCGTCTTGGACATGGGAGACGTGAGAAGGGAGGGAGGACGGGCGGCAGGTTGCTTCCTTAAATGGAACAGGAGACAAGAAAAGAGAAAGGAGAGTGCTACGCCGCCAACTGACCTGCTGCAGAAGCTTCTCGGAAGTGTCGTGGAACTGCCTCATGAGTTCGGAAGAGGAGAAGAGCTGCTCACTCTCGTCGTCCAAACGGACATTGCGCGGGGCGAATTGGGTCTCGAGCACCTGGGGGGGTTTAACGGAAGCAGGAAGGGGGAGGGGCAGTGCAAGAGGAGAAGAGCTGCTCACTTTCGTCGTCCAGCCGGACATTGCGGGGCGCAAACTGGGTCTCGAGCACCTGAGAGGAGTTGGAGGGGATAAGACGGGGAAGAGAACAGCAGCAGGGAGAAGGGTGAGCCTCATGGGGTCTGTCCGAAGAGGAAAAGAGCTGCTCCCTGTCGTCGTCCAGACGGACATTGCTGGGGGCGAATTGGGTCTCAAGCACCTGAAGGGTTGGTGGACGGAGCCAGAGACAGGAGGAGGAAGAAGGGGGATACGGAGAGAGTGGTTCATGAGGTCGGGAGAGGAGAAGAGCTGCTCGCTTTCGTCGTCCAGCCACACATTTCAGGGAGCAAACAGGGTCTTGAGCACCTGAAGAGGTTGGAGGAAAGCAAAGGGAGGAAGATGGCGAAGGGGAAGAGGGCGAAGGGAAAGAGGGCGAAGGGAAAGAGGGCGAAGGGAAAGAGGGCGAAGGGGAAGAGGGCGAAGGGAAGAGCGGCAGTGCCGCTACCTCTCGTCGAAGGGGAAGAGGGCGAGAGAAAGAGCTGCTTGCTCTCCTCGTCCAGCGCATGTTGTGGAGAGAAAACTGGGTCACGAGCAGCTGAGATGGTTGGAGGAAAGCAACGGGAGGAAGAGGGCGAAGGAAGGAGGAGGGCAAAGGGAGGAGGAGCAGTTCTTTCAAGAGGAGAAGGGCTGCTCGCTCTCGTCGTCCAGCCGGACGTTACGTGGCGCGAACTGGGTCTCAACTCAAGCACAGAGTTTGCACCCCACACACTCACCACTGCTAGTTCGCACCCCACACACTCACCACTGCTAGTTCGCACCCCACACACTCACCACTGCTAGTTCGCACCCCACACACTCACCACTGCTAGTTCGCACCCCACACACTCACCACTGCTAGTTCGCACCCCACACACTCACCACTGCTAGTTCGCACCCCACACACTCACCACTGCTAGTTCGCACCCCACACACTCACCACTGCTAGTTCGCACCCCACACACTCACCACTGCTAGTTCGCACCCCACACACTCACCACTGCTAGTTCGCACCCCACACACTCACGGCTGCTAGCTTGGGCAGGGCAGAGTGTTGGGTGAAGAGAGACAGGCGTGCCAGCAGCGGCACCAGCATCGGCCCAGATTCGTTATGGCAAAGCCTGTCCCCCTTATACTCAATAGAAGCCCTTTTTTGAGGCGCCTCAAAAATAGTTATGGCAAAGCCTGTCCCCCTTATACTCAATAGAAGCCCTTTTTTGAGGCGCCTCAAAAATAGTTATGGCAAAGCCTGTCCCCCTTATACTCAATAGAAGCCCTTTCCTCACACACTCACTGCGGCTAGCTTGGGCAGGGCAGAGTGTTGGATGAAGAGCGAGAGGCGTGCCAGCAGCAGCACCAGCATCGGCACGGGGCCTCCTGCTAGGAAGGGTGATTGTAAACACGCAACTCACTTGTGCTCATATATGCGAACGAAGTTTGTAACCATTTATAGGCACACATGCTCACTGCTCCTAAGAAGGAAGGATGGACATATTCAAATGAATACAGAAAAGATCGAGGCAACGAACAAATACAAAGATACAAACACACACGTCTGCACAAATTGACCCACACATAGAAAGGGCATGCGTGAGGAGTCTATTTTTGAGGCGCCTCAAATGGACCCACACATAGAAAGGACACGAATACGAAGGTGCAACGAGGATACTGGGCAAGGAGCCTCTGGCTCGAGGAGTCTATTTTTGAGGCACCTAAAAAATAGACTCCTCACGCAAGGTGCAACGATGATACTGGGCAAGAAGACTCTGGCTCCTCTTGAGAAGATTGATAAAATGTGCGCATATTATCAACCCCATCTGATCTAGAAAATAGCCTGAGCGAGGGGGGTGTTCAGTGCTGGTTGATGACCACCCCCTGTGTCAGAAGTCGCAAAACGCATTCAAGAAAGTTACCATTGTACTTCAAGATATATGCAAGAAGGATAATCATATTTGATGTGGTACCATCTGGACATTAACCCCGAAATATCCTCAAATGCTACCGCATCGTACACGATTATACATTCTCCATTCATTTCTGAAGCTGTAACCTTCTTCGATGCAGTCATTTCACTCCTAACACAAAGAGGTAATCATCTCTTTCACCTTGAGCACACAAAACAAGGGTTTCAGCGACACTTCTACTCCCCTACAGCCGCCCCCCCCTTTAACTTGCTAAGGTGGTAACGCAACCTACTTGACGTTCTCCAAGCATCAGACGCTAGACATGGGCACAAGCCGAGCCACACCTGGCTCGGCTCGGAGGCGAGCCGAGCCTTCTTTTTTGGTACCCAGCTCGACTCGAGCCGACAGCTTGGCTCGGCTCGCGCAAGTGAAATCAAGCGAGCCGGCTCGAGCTGGCTCGATTTCGAGCCAGCCGGCTCGCGGCTAGGGAAAGGGGGGTTTCGCGACTGTCAAATTTCAGATCGACAACCCCCCCCTGCCAATATTGTCTGCCAACCCTAACCTCAAGCTGTCGCGCTAGTCTATCGACCACAGCCAGCCATATTTAAACCGGCAGCTCCTCCTGATAGTTTTGTAAGATGTAGGAGCAGACGATCAGCTGAATAATATGAATTGTCCCCTATACTAGAGACCCCAAACCCCGTGGCCCCGATTGAGAGCCCGCACAAGCCCCCCTGACGAGCCGAGCCGAGCCGGGGATCCTGAGGACCCGGCTCGAGGCGAGCCGAGCCGGCTCGACCCCAAACGAGCCGAGCCGAGCCAGGCTCGGCTCATGCCCATGTCTATCAGACGCAACCCGAGGGTATAGTCAAACAGTCGTATAGGATCTCAAAGCAGCAGCTCGAAACAGAAGATCCGGCCGGCGAGACCGGGTGGGACATTTGGGACAACACGAAGAGGTTAAAAAAGTGGTCGAGGAAGGCAAACCGACTCTCCCCCTTTAGCCTGAGCCGACTAACTACTCAGTCCTACAAAACACACTGCAACAACGGTCCTGCCAACGGCTCATACACCGACCCCTATCGCCTCTTCCACAATGAGATACGAGTAAGGTTCCATTAAATCTACCGAGCGCGACAGACCGAAGCCCGACGCTCAAACCAGAGGCACCACCAAACTTAGAACACGATGATGCCGCCGAGACAGAACCCGACGACACCACCAAGTCCTCCCATTGTGGTGGAAAAGAGTCAATGCTCGGGACATCCACCGTAGCTGCACACAGCTTGGCGATTTCTCCCGTGCACCACAAAAGCATTAACTCCCACGTGGCATCATCATGCTTCCGATCGTCCCTTCCATTGAACACCGCTCGACCCCGACAGTGGATTCACCGTCGAATGACCATCCATCCTGGAAGCAGTATGGACAGACATCGACTCCTCCAACTTAGGGAAGCGGATCTCCACATTTACACCAACCAACCGCCTGAACCGTTTTGGACCAAGCACCAAACTGCAACTGCCATGGTCGCCAACCTACAGCCCGAAGCGCGACCAACCGCCCGAGCCGCACATAAATTTGGCAGCATCCCTCTGGGTTAAGGGTTTCACCCTTGACCCTGAATCCAACCTCCATGACGATTCAACCACCCGAACCGCACTGCACCACCGCCAGGTTTAGGATTTCACTCCTAACCTGAATGGCGAACCAACAGTCCATCCAACCGCCCGAGCCGCAACAGCTGGGGTATGAGAATCACCCCCAACCCAACCATCGAATAGAGCCGCAACATCCGCTGTCAGAGAATCACCTCGTGGCCCAGCCCTCATCCAATTTTTATAAAACACGAGACCACCACCAGTCCCTCATTCTCATTTTTCAACACGCCAACATTTCCAATAGCCAACTATGGAGCCAACAAGCCCAGATTCTCCAGTCTTCAGGACCTCAGGACCACCCGACCAGAGGGACTTAACGCCTGAGAAGCTTTTGCAGAAATATGACTTCATTCCGTCTTGGGGCACGCCACTCCCCGCCATCCCACCAGGTTTTGAGGACTCCCCCGAGACCATCCAGCAAGACCTCGAAGTCGTCCAGTTGAAGGAGACGCCATCCATCGATCCTCCAGAGCTCGAGAACCATCATCTCGAGCCTTTGCCATTGAGTTTTGGCCCCATTACCCCATTGTCCATTCTGGCCGAGTCCGAGGACCCGCCCAAACAGCTCCAGCAGGACCTGGACCTGCTCAAGTTAGAGGAGCCAGCCACCAAGTGCGATTCATTCCGAATAATCGAGGTATCAGAGGAGCGTGGAGACTACGTTGACCTCCCTGGCGACTACAAGTTCGAGCCAGGAGAAATCCTGCTCGACGCTCAAGGTCGTCTTGCATGAGGCTACCGACAGTGGGTCAAAGGCATGTATGATTCCAAGCACTACATGACCATCGACTTCCTCTTCGATCCATTCATCGGGAGGCTGAATGCTTAAGCGCGGGGAGCTACAACTGTAACGCGAAATCACCTGCAGCGACTTCTTGCCTTCCCCTAGAGGTAACTTGCAGTTGCCAAACTGCTGGCAAGTTGATGATGAGAGGTATCGACACCGAACCGGGTGCATACAGACAGGCTGTATGCGGGATCAACCATTTGAGTTTGGAAGAATGGAGGTTGCATGTGGTTTATAACCGCATACGATCGACCATCGGTTCGGATGCATGACAGTTTCATGCGGTTGTCAAACCGCATGGCGGTCCGAGTGCAAAAGGATTTGCGCGTTTTCCAAGAATTTCCAACTTCGCCACGAATCTTGGAAATGCGCTAGCGACGATCTGCGACAGCCGTCCGATTCGATTTCGACGCTTCAGATCGTCCGAGACGAAACGAACCTGAGCTGATGGAGTTCTAGTTTCAACGCTTGTGGAAACGACACCTTGATAGAAGCGGATTGCTCGCGCGCGTTCGATCATTCGAAAACGGACACAGACGACTACGAATTGCCGCAGAAAACGAGCTGATTCCGACTTTCGACGCACCTGAACGAGCCTTACGAATATATTCAGATCGCTTGGAGTTTGGACCGTCGGATCAACATTGAACCAGCGGACCAGATGGAGCGCGATTTTTCAGCTCTCAAAATTCGGATCTCCTCATCACGTCAGGAATATTGGCAACAAAAACTTCTCGATAGTCAGAATCGTCAGCAACAGACACCCACTTGGTAACATCGACTGACGGAAATGCTGTCGCAGCACGCAGATCATCAGATCGTCGACGAATCGACGGCACAGATGGACCTCGAGACTTTTTAATGGGAGAACGACGCCCGAGGGTCAAAATACGTGCCTGACGACACAGCGACAACGTTCTACCTCAACAGTAGCAGAATCGACAACATGCTTTCGACAAAGCCAGAATCTTCGTTTGAAGTCAGATCGACACCAAAGAAGCAGAATTTCGTACTTCACCAAAGAAGCTGATTTTGGTGGTACACCAACAATGCAGCCGAACATCTCCAGCAGCAAAACCGGCTTGCATAAAACTAACTATCGTTCTACATTGAAAGTATGAAATACTTCAACAATTGGACACAGAAAGGATGGCAGAGAAGTAGCAGTTTTCTCTTGCAAATCCTCGCCAAACAAAAGTTGATGCGAAGGAGCAGATTTCGCATGCAAATACGACGCAGTTACTATGTTTCGACAGGGACAGCAAGACACTACTTCGTAATAAGAGTTGATCGATTCATCTTCATTACGAATCTCAGTAATTCGAAGTAATTGATTGGAGCAATTGACATCAACCTCAAGAGACGACATCTCAATCATGTCACCGCGATTCCAAGTGTTTATGCTATCACACAAAGGCACGAGAGTTGACAGACCGAGGAGTCATGACTTCGAATTCGGGAATCATTCGCACGCCTGCGACTCTACGGTACATGTACTGGAGGCGATTCTACCAGAAGCCGAAGCGTTAGAAGCATCGACGTAACTTCGACGACGCACGAGAATGCCTAGCAATATGATGATGCTAACAAATTAGAGAGATGCAGATTGCATCAAGACAATCACGCGCTCTACCAACCGTACATCAGGAGCACGGATGAGCATACCAGGCAGTTGCTACCCGTGGATACATCGAAGGGAGAAGCAAGTAGTCTTCATACCCTCGAGTGACCCAATCACCAGCAGCAATCGAGTAACGTCTGTGCATCAAGACACGCGTGTTCCTTGGTAGTTACAATTGTTACACCCATCAACACGGAATACTCTACACAGAATAGGAAGCAGATGGATTCTTCTTCGAGCCGTTACGAGCTATGAGCATCCTCTGCAGCAGTCGCCGCCGCGAGTGTCTACCGCCGCCGCCGTCGCAGAAGACAACTACGGCAACACCCAACCCTGATGGATATTCCTCCAGAGAATGGAGATGACACCGGATCTTATTCCAGCATGATTCCAAGACCTGGCCTGACACTACATCTACGATTTTCAGTTAGTGGGATGGAGATACCACTACGCCCTGGACCTACGTGGTTATGCTACATGCCCTTAGGAGCTCAGAGAATGAGACTCCTATGAGGATGGGAGGACTACGATTATCTTCAAATTCTCATGGTCAGTGACCAATCAATCACCAACAGCACCTGCTTCACCAACCAATCCATCACCAACATCACCTGCACGGAAGCTGATAGGCGTGATCCGGAGCGCCGATGCCACTATGAATAGAGGAATCCGCGTTACTCCATTGGCACCCCTACAAGCAGAACCGGATCAGACTCAACATCGATGCTGATTAGCTGAAACGGTATCAACGTGATTGAAGCTATTACTATAAAGGACATTTGACGACCCAGTGGACCTACACCTGTACGTGCATCCAAACACCGAGGCCAATTGATGGAATCCGTGCTAAACTGGGCATGTATGAGGCAAACTGGAATCACCGACATCGTTACCAACAACCTACTGGAAATGGAAGAGGAGTCAAAGGGGTTGAGCGCAGAAATCTCCATATCTTATTGACCACGACCTTGGATTGATGCTCCACCGATGAGCATGGTGATTTCGTCCTACTACAATCACTTGGCAACAAGTCTCTTTGCAACTGCACGCAGCAGTTACAACGTTACTACGGTAAACCGACCACTACACGACTGCTACGTCAACCTCGTACACTTGGTGATTTCTTGACCACATAAACAGTTATCATCGCTACGCTACTCTGCAACCTGAGTTGGAACATCACACGTCCCAGTACTTCAACATGAGATACCTGCTATCTGCACTCGTACATGCTCACGAGTGTGTGGAATAAAGTACAGAGGAGCTGCTGTTTAAGCACAACTTTGTTGGCTTGATTTTCTCTGCCTGCTTTGAGTCTCACAACCCTCAGTATTTGCTGAAAACTGGGCGCTTTCAGCGTCTACCCAGTTTTGAGGGGGGGAAGTGTGAGAGGATGAGGCTTGTCAAATCCTTGATCACAACCATTTGATATTTGCTATTTATTGTGTGTTATTTTGTGTGTGTTTTTTTTTTTTTTTTTTTTTTTTTTGGGAAATCCCTACACTCTTCCCTACACATTGATATATTTAATATATATCATATGTGTTACGGAGTGTTTCGGACTTTCCTTGCGTGACACGTTTTCTATTGCGTGGAGTGTTCCCTTCTTGTCCCCGTATCTCTAGACTCCCTACCGTGCTTCTAGGTGGTGTTCCTACGAACGATTCCACTCATTTCTAGAACTCTTTTAGAAGGTCTTAGTTACCCTCCCCTAGAGTTCTCGTATGTATATATATCATTGCCTCTTTTCTTGTAGACATTCAATTCTACATTCAATTCTGGATAAGTATCATTCAAGCTTCCGCTAAATCCTGGACCAGTGACAAAGGGGGAGAGTCGGTTTGCCTTCTTTCGACCACTTTTTGAACTTCCTCGTATTGTCCCAAATGCCCCACCCGGTCTCGCAGGCCGGATCTTCTGTCTCGAGCTGCTGGTTGGAGATCCTATACGTCTGTTGCCTACACCCTCGGAGGAATGAATCAAGACGGCAGTTGAAAGGGGGCGGTTTGACGGTTGGTGGAAGCCGAAAAGTCAAGGGGAATGGAACGGCGGTGGAGTGCGGTGAAAAGCGGTAATGGCGGTGGTGCTGTTGGTAATGGTGGTGGTGGTGGTGGTGGTGGTGGTGAAAAACTGAAGTCACCTCTGTCTCACGTGCTCACCTGATCAAGAGATTGAGGGAGGGGGTCATTCGATGCCGATGGGGGATTGGTGCACGTGGGCGGGTGGAGGGGTGGAGAGGGAGAGGAGCCGGCCCTGATCCCACGGCCTCATGCCTATGTATCACAGAATCGCTTCTCTTCTATGCAATAGCAGTCGGCTTACCTGATCCGGATGATGAGGGAGGGGGCCGTTCCGTGCCGGTGGGTGATTGGTGCACGTGGGCGGGTAAAGGGGTGGAGAGGGAGAGGAAGTGGGAGTTGAGGGAGGAATAGAGGACGGCG
Organism: Closterium sp. NIES-67; assembly: GCA_027943415.1. Classification (NCBI taxonomy): domain Eukaryota; kingdom Viridiplantae; phylum Streptophyta; class Zygnematophyceae; order Desmidiales; family Closteriaceae; genus Closterium; species Closterium sp. NIES-67. The sequence continues at coordinate 223,368 of BQMB01001577.1, read as the reverse complement.
AGCTGTGATTGGACGAGAGAGAGGAAGTCGTCGGTCCACGACGAGAGGAGGTCGACACGGTCGTGCAGCAGAGACTTGAAATCCTGAATGGAGGGAGGTGAGGGGGAGTGGTGAAGAAGGGGAGAGTGTGGAAGCATGAAGTGAGCAAACGAGGAGAGATGGGAAAGAAGAAGCCGTGGGTCCGGGAGGAGAGGAGGTCGACGCGGTCGTGCACCAGTGACTTGAAATCCTGACAGGTTGGAGAGGAGATGGGAGGAGATGACACGGGGAGGGCTCTTTTCTTGAGGCGCCGCGACAAGGGCTCTTTTTTTTAGGCGCCTCAAATGCAGCAGAGACTTGAAATCCTGACGGATGTGAGAGGAGATGACAGGGGAAGGGAAGGGGGAACAGGAAGGGGAGTGGAATGAGAGAAGGAAGGAAGTCGTTGGTCCAAGAAGAGAGGAGACCGACGAGGCCGTGCAGGAGCCTGCTTTTGAGTCGAATCAAAAGCAGACTCATTACACGCGGTTCTAACAAGAAGAGAGGAGGCCGACACGGCCGTGCAGGAGTCTGCTTTTGAGTCGACTCAAAAGCAGACTCATTACACGCGGTTTTTACAAGAAAAGAGGAGGCCGACGCGACCGTGCAGGAGCCTGCTTTTGAGTCGACTCGAAAGCAGACTCATTACACACGATTTTGACAAGAAGGGAGGAGCCTGACGCGGCCGTGCAGGAGCCTGCTTCTGAGTCGACTCAAAAGCAGACACATTACACGCGGTTTTTACAAGAAGAGAGGAGGCCGACTCGGTCATGCAGGAGCCTGCTTTTGAGACGACTCAAAAGCAGACTCATTACACGCGGTTTTTACAAGAAGAGAGGAAGCCGACGCGGCCGTGCAGGAGCGACTTAAAATCCATTTTTGAGGCGCTTCAAAAAAAGGCCGATGCGGCCCTGCAGGAGCGACTTGAAATCCTGTCAAGCCGAGGGAGGATGGAAGGACGATGTTGACAAGAGATTGATAGAAATGGCATGGAGCAGGGAGTAACGCGAGAGAGAAAGAGAGTAAGTCGCCAGTCGTCGGTCCTCCCGCCACGCATGATGCCCACTCAACCATGCCCTCCCCACACTACCGTACCACAGTGAAGACTCAATTTTAGGACTAATCTGCATTGCTGCTAGGGGCCTGTTTTTTAGGCGCCTAATTTTTCAAGGCGCAGTGCCTTAATAATAGAACCATGCTCTCCCCACACTACCGTACCTCAGTGAAGAGCCGATTTCAGCACTGAGTCCAGCACTGCTGCCAGGGGCCTGTGCGCTCCCCCTACAGAGCATGATACACACAAGACTAGACCGGCGCAACATCACGCCACCCACCTCCAGCAGCCTCAGAGAGGATTTGAGAATGAGTGCCTGCACTGAATCCAGCACTGCTGCCTGCTAGGGGTCTGACCACTGTCCCCCGCATACCAAGCACTAACAGTCGGCACTAAATACCCAGCTGTCCAGCACTAGGACCTCTACAACCTACCACTAGCTACCCACCTGCCTAGCACTAGCACCCCTACCCCTACCTCTAGCAGCCTTAGTGAGGAGTTGAGAATGAGTGCTTGCACTGAATCCAGCACTGCTGCTAGGGGCCTGTCCCCTCCTCCTACCTATCCCCCCTCCCCCCTCCCCTAACCGCACGGGAAATTGAACCCTACACAGCCTGTACCTCTAGCAGCCTTAGTGACGAGTTGAGGATAAGCACTTGCACTGATTCCAGCACTGCTGCCTGCCAGGGGTCTGTCGCCTGTCTCCCCCGCATACCAAGCACTAACAGTCGGCACTAAATACCCAGCTGTCCAGCACTAGTACCTCTACAACCTACCTCTAGCAGCCTTAGGGAGGAGTTGAGGATAAGCGCTTGCACAGAATCCAGCACTGCTGCCAGGGGCCTGTCTCCTCCTCCTAGCGACTTGGCCGGTGCAGCAGCGAGGGAGGCAAGAGAACCGGGCACGCCTGGCTTTGCTGCCACTGCGTGCAGCGCGTCTGAGGGACGAAGTGGAAGGCAACAGGGGGGGAAAGGAGAGGTTGAAATGACCCCAGCACTGCTGCCAAGGGCCAGTCTCCCCCGCCTAGGGATTTGGCCGGTACGGCAGCCAGGGAGGCGAGAGACCTGGGCACTCCTGGCTTTGCGGCCACTGCACTGCGTGCAAGGCGTCTGGGGGAAGGGGTGGGAAAGAAGGGAGGAGGGAAGAGAGAGAGACATAAGAATTGAATTGGTTCCTAGATATCCCATGCTGCAGCAACTGCTAAACTTCTTTCTCTGCTCCGAATCCAGCACTGCTGCCAAGGAACGATCCCCTTCCCCTAGCGACTTGGCCGGTGCAGCAGCCGGGGAGGCAAGTGACTCGGGCATTCCTGGCTTCGCTGCCACTGCGTGGATGGCGTCTGGAAACAGGAGGGACGAGGGGAAGAAGGATATATCCTTCTTTCCCAGATGAGGGACGAGAGGGACATCGAGCAGAGAAAGAAGGTTAGCAGTTGCTGCAGTCTGAGAAGCAAGGAGAACGGGCAAGCGCTCCTGGCTTTGCTGCTACTGCAGGCAAGGCGTCTGGGGGAAGGTTGGAGGAGGGGAGGGGGGAGAAGGGAGGGAAAAACGAGGCAGCAGCTTGGCTGCTAAAGCAACCACCACACAAGGCAAGCAACAATGGCTGTGGGATGAAGATAGTGCTCTGAAGCACCCAGGTGCAAAGCTTGGTGCACAACCACCTGCGGTGGCAATTCGCATCTCCCCTTAAACGAATCTCTTCAGTGATTCGCATCCCACTCACCTGTAATCCGCTTTTGAGTCGACTCAAAGCAGTTTTATCTGCGAGTTGAGTGCTCTGAAGTTGACCTTGGAGGGTCTGACGTGGGGTGCACTCCACAAGATCGCACAACCACTTGCAGTGCGGTAGCGATTCGCATCGGACCTTAAACGAAACTTTTCAGTATTTCGCGCATCTCACCTGTAATCCGAATCTCCAGAAGTGCAAAGCCCTGCATGATGTGATCGCGCACTGCTGCTGCCATGGCCTGGAAAAAAGAGGGATGATGGGGCAAGGGGCGAGGGAGGGCAGTAAAAGAACATGAACTTAAGAATCACACCAGAAGTGCGAAGCCCTGCATGATGTGATCGCGCACTGCTGCTGCCATCGCCTGGGAGGGAGGGCGAAGGGGGGAAGAGGAGGGAAGACGAAAGGTAGGGAATCAACGATCACATGAAAGCACAGCCCTACATGCTATAACCGAACTGCTACGCTTCGCTTGCCTCGGCTGCCCTCTCCTGCAGGATGTGTTAGGAAAAGGCTCTGCCTCTTGCCACTGCTGCCCTAACCTCCAGGTCAGTGTCAGGCGCCACGTCTGTCATTGTGACCGTACGATTGTAAGACTTGCCTGCCTGTTTCCGGCCCTTCCTACTTCCCTTAACCCACTCGTCCAATTCTCCCCTCTGCTGCCCTGTCCTATCCTATCCTATCCTGCAGGTTGGCGTCAGGAACCAGCTCTGACATGTTCACCACATCGGTGGAACTGTTACTCTTGCTGTTTCTATTTCCATTTCTGTTACTGCTTGCTATTGGAACCTAAGCCTTCCGTTGCTTCTCATCTCTGCTGCCTTATCCTGCAGGTCTGCACCAGGAAACAGCTCTGCTGACATTGTGCGTGAGAGAGATGGTAAGACCTGAATGTTTCCAGGCTGTTTCTGTTTCCAGGCTGTTTCTGTTTCCAGGCTGTTACTGTTTCCAGGCTGTTACTGTTTCCAGGCTGTTACTGTTTCCAGGCTGTTTCTGTTTCCAGGCTGTTTCTGTTTCCAGGCTGTTACTGTTTCGAGGCTGTTACTGTTTCCAGGCTGTTACTGTTTCCAGGCTGTTTCTGTTTCCAGGCTGTTTCTGTTTCCAGGCTGTTTCTGTTTCCAGGCTGTTACTGTTTCCAGGCTGTTACTGTTTCCAGGCTGTTACTGTTTCCAGGCTGTTACTGTTTCCAGGCTGTTACTGTTTCCAGGCTGTTACTGTTTCCAGGCTGTTACTGTTTCCAGGCTGTTACTGTTTCCAGGCTGTTACTGTTTCCAGGCTGTTACTGTTTCCAGGCTGTTACTGTTTCCAGGCTGTTACTGTTTCCAGGCTGTTACTGTTTCCAGGCTGTTACTGTTTCCAGGCTGTTACTGTTTCCAGGCTGTTACTGTTTCCAGGCTGTTACTGTTTGCTGCCTGTTTCTGTTTCCTAGCTGTGTCTGCATGCATGGTTCTGTTTTCTGCCTATTCTCACCTCTGCTGCCTTATCCTGCAGGTCAGAGTCAGGAACCAGCTACGGTTCCAACATACCCGTGTATTCCCAATTTCTAACCTTGCTGCCTTCCCCCGACCCCGCAACAGTTACTCACCTCTGCTGCCTTATCCTGCAGGTCAGCATCAGGGACCAGCTCTGACATTTTCACCACGTCCTGCGATATCTTTCCTGGCAGAGATGGGAGGGGAAATAGCGAGATGGGTAAGGTATGAATGGACCCTAAATCTTGAACCTTAAACCCGAAGGCGAGCTCCGACATTTCACCAGGTCAGCGCCAGGAACCAGCTCCGACATTTTCACCATGTCTTGCGATGTCTTTCCTGGCAAGGATGCGGGAGGGAAGAGGGAGATGGGTAAGGTATGAATAGACCCTAAACCCGAAACCCGCCCTAAACCCTAAACATTTTCACCACGTCTTGAGATATCTTTCCTGGCAAGGATGGGGGAGGAAAGAGAGGATGGGGAGGCGGCACAGGAAAGGGGAAACAAGAGGCATGATTGTGGCACTCTAGAACGGGAAGGGCCATGCTCCGACACTTTCACCACATCTTGAGATAGCCTTCCTGGCAAGGATGGGGGAAGAGAAGAGGGGATGGGTAAGGCACGAGACCCTAAATCCTTAACCCCCTAACCCTAAACCTGAAGGCAAGAGACAGCTAGGACAGTGACTGCAGGTTCTTCTGAGACATCACCACAGCAATACAGCAAAACCCGATATGCTGAGCTGAGATTTCTGATGGCTGCACCCAGCAATGCAGGCATATGATAAACATCCACTCACCACTCACTGAGAGCCAAGACGAGGTCAGTTGAGGAGCTAGAATCCGACGGCTGCATGCAGCGCTGAAGGTAGGTGATGTACCCCCTCTCACACGCGTTCCCTTCCCCCTTTCCTCCCTTCCCCCATTCCTCCCTAACCACCTTCCTCCGTTCCCCCCCCCCCCTACTCCCGTCCACGCCTACGCTCCCTCCCTTGCCCCCCTCTCCTCCTTCACTCCCACTCACTGAGAGCGAAGACAAGGTCAGTAAAGGAGCCAGAATTCAAAGGTGATGGTTGCATTGCATGCAGGGATGAAGGTAGGCAATCTACCCCCCCTCTCACCCTCATCCCCTTCCCTTCCACTCCCCCCATCCCCCCTAGCCCCTTCCACACCTGCACTCCCTCCCGTCTTCCCTCCCCCCGCTAAGTCCCACTCACTGAGAGCAAAGACGAGGTCCGTTGAGGAGCTAGAATCCGATGGCTGCATGCAGTGCTGAAGGTACGTGACATACCCTCCTCTTGCACAGATGCACCCTTCCACTCCCCCCCCACTCACACCTCTTCCACTCACACCTCTTCCACTCCCCCACTCACGCCTTCCATCCCTGTGCCGTGCCCCCTCCCACCCCCCTCCCCCCCCCCACTCACTGAGAGCAAAGACGAGGTCAGTGGAGGAGCTAGAATCTGACGGCTGCATGCAGCGTTGCAGGTAGGTGATGTACCTGGCAGTAGGGAGGTAAAGAAGACGGAAGAGAGAAAGGGGAAGGGAAAGGAATTGAGAGGACATAGAAAGGTCGTCTTGATGTCTGATGGCTGCATGCAGCGCTGAAGGTAGGTGGTGTACCTGGCGGGGGCAGAAAGCCGCGGGTGGAAAATGCGGGGATCGTTCACATGACGCGTTATTGAGTCGACTCAAAAGCAGGGATAGTTCATATGACGCGTTAATTTAGCCCACATAACGCGTGAGCAGCACACACTCGAGCAAAGACGAGGTCAGACTGATTTCCGTCGGCTCAAAACACGTGTTAGAGGCACTCTCTCACTCCGGCAACATGGGTTTGAATCGACTCAAAATACAACTTGACAGAACTTGCCACGTGTCACCATCTTACTCGTTGAAAAGCGAGCGGGTGGCAGCAGTGAGCTTATCCCCGCCCATGGGAAATATCCCTCGGAACGAAGCTGCTGTGCGCTCGAAGTCATCCATGAAGTCCTGTGGAGGGGCGAGAGGATCACGCAAGGGAGCGAGAGAAATGGCGGCATGCATTCCATTCCATGTACATGTACATGTGCAGCATATGCCCAGACCCAGTCGACGCTGCTGTGCGCTCCAAGTCATCCATGCAGTCCTGTGAAGTAAATTCGGGGCAAAGGAAGGAAAGAGCAAAGAAACCGCGGCAAGCGTTCGATGTATCTATGCACGGTGCACCAAAGGCCCAGTCGACACTGCTGCTGTGTCGCCCATGCTGTGGTAGGGGAAGAGGAGCAAGCAAGGGAGCGAGAGGAGAAAGCAAGGGAGTGAGAGGAGGAAGCAAGGGAGCGAGAGGAGCAAGCAAGGGAGCGAGAGGAGCAAGCAAGGGAGCGAGAGGGGCGGCAGTTTGACTTTAAGGCGCCTCAAAAGTCGAAGTCGTCCATGAAGTCCTGTGGAAGGGGAAGAAGAGCAAGCAAGGGAGCGAGAGGGGCAAGCAAGGGAGCGAGAGGGGCAAGCAAGGGAGCGAGAGGCCCAGAGGCCGAGGAGCAAGCAAGGCAGCAATTTACATTCCATCGGCACCAGAGGCCCAGTCGACAGTGCTTTGCGCTTGAAAGCATCCATGCAATGCAGAGAGGCGCATGAGGGGAATGCTTCAATGCTAGGGATCGAGAGCAGTGGCGGCAAGCAATCCATTTGCACCGCAGGCCTACTTGGCGCTGCTGTGCGCTCGAAATCGACCATGAAGTCCTATGGAGGAGGAAGAGGAGAGGAGAGTGCAAGCTGCCAAAGCGTGCAAGGCAGGGTGAAAAGGAACGAGCAGAGAGCTGCTTTGATTTTATCTTTTGAATCGAAGCTGAGTTCAGTTGAGCTGAATCTTTTACACTGCGTGGCTAAACTGAGTTAAGTTCTACTCATCTCTATCGTGGCTAACAAAGCGTGCAAGGCAGGGTGAAAAGGAGCGAGCAGAGAGCTGCGCAAAACACCACCACCCAGCGACGCTGCTGTGCTGTGCTGTGCTGTGCTGCGCTGTGCTGTAATGCGCCGTGCTGGTGCTGTTGCATGAGCCAGAGCGATGGGAGATAGACCAGGAACATGGTTCGTCCGCCCTCCCTCTCCCCCCAACCTACACTCACCCTCTTGAGCGAGTCAACAAACGTCTGTGAGGGAGCCGTGGGGTCAACCACCCCTTTCTCCCCCTCCTTCCCCACCTCCACCCCTGCCTGCCTCAGCTCTCACTGTCTGATGCACACGTGGCACGCCCCTCCCACCCTCCCCACTCACCCTCTTGAGTGCGTCGACAAACGTCTGTGAGGGGGCTGTGGGGTCAACCACGCCCCTCCCCCTCCTCTCCCCTTTCTTGCCCCCATCCTCCCCTGCCTGTCCCTAGCCATCCCACCAGCCAGCCCCGACCTCCCATTCTCACCATCGTACGCACATGCATCCCCTCCCACTCACCCTCTTGAGCGCATCGACAAACGTCTGCGAGGGAGCCGTGGGGTCAACCACGCCCCTCTCCCCCGTCTTCCCGACCTCTTCGCTTGCTTTCCTCAGCTCGCCCACCAGCCGCTCCCAGTGCGTCGAGAGATACGCGTCCATGAGAGGCCCAACCTGTTACAAGGTAGGTGGTGTGCGGGTGGTTATGTGTGTACGTGTGTAGGAAGACAAGCAAGGCAGGAGTGAATGGCAACAGCTTCCTCCGCTGCCCGCCTCAGCTCGCTCACCAGTCGCTCCCTCCCTCCGAGTGCGTCGAGAGATACGAGTCGATGAGAGGCCCAACCTGTCAATGCGGAGGTGGTGCGAGGGTGGGTGTGCGCGGGAACAGCACAAGGCACAAGGCACTAGTGAAGGGGGAGAGTCTCCTCTCGAGCCTGCCTGCCTGCCTGCCTGCCTGCCTGCCTGCCTGCCTGCCTCAGCCACCAGCTACTCCGAGTGCGTCGAGAGATACGAGTCGATGAGAGGCCCCACCTGTTTGATAAGGGGTAGTGTGTGTGTGCGTGTGTGTAGGAAGCAACACAAGGTAAAGAATGTCAAGCATAGGGGAAGGCAGTGGGTTATCCTCCTTTCCTGCCTGCCTGCCCCCGCTCGCCCACCAGCTGCTCCCACCAGAGCGTCGAGAGATAGGCGCCATGAGAGGGCCCACCTGTTTTATGAGGGGGATGGTTTGTGGGGATGGGGTGACGCGCATCGGAGGGCCCACCTAGTCTCCTCCCCTGCCTGCCTGCCTCAGTTCCCCAGTGCGTTGAGAGATAGGCGCCATGAGAGAGCCCATGTTGGGGTGATGCGGGCGGATGTGTGGGCATGGGGTGAAGTGAATCTCTGTCAGGAGCAAGGGTAAGGGAAGAAAGCAAGCAGGCAGACTTCCTCCTAGTCTTCCTCCCTGCCTGCTTGCCTGCATGCCTGCCTGCGTCAGCTCGCCCACCAGCCGATCCCAGTGTGTTGACAGATGCACGTCCATAAGAGGGCCCACCTGCTGTTCGGGGATGTGGGCCAGGGGTGTGTGTGTGTAGGAAGGAAGGCAGGAGAGACGGGGGGTAGTATCCTCCCCTGCCTGCCTGCCTCAGCTCACCCACCATCCGATCCCTCCCAGTGCGTCGACAGATAGCTGCTCCCCCCCACCTGGTGGCCCGGCTCCTGCAGCAGCACAGCAGCCTCCGCCCTCTGCTCCATGGGCTACTCCTCACTCATCACCCGCGCCTGCAGCCCATTTTCTAAGGGCCATACACCAAGTCGACGCCAGTCGACGTCAGTCAACGCTGGTCAACGCCTCACCTGGTGGCCCAGCTCCTGCAGCAGCACGGCAGCCTCGGCCCTCTGCTCCATGGGCTCCTCCTCACCCATCACCCGCGCCTGCAGCCTCTTGCTGATGCCAGCCATGACGTCATCCGCCTCCTGCTTGCATGTGCGGAACGATGTCTCGCCATAGGACTGAAGATGGGGGGGAGGAGGAGAGGGGGGGGTGTTGCAGTTAACGGGTTTGTTGCTGGTTGACGCTTGGATTCTAAGGTCGGAAGGTGCGAGATGGAGGGAGGGAGGAGACTCTGCAGCTGTTGCTGATGCCAGCCATGGCGTCTTCAGCCTCCTGCTTGCACGTTCGAAAGGACGTCTCGCCATAGGACTGTAACACGGGAGGGGTTTGGGGGTTTTGAGTTCGGGGTTTGGGGTTTGGGGGGTTTCGGGTTTGGAGTTGGCTTCGTGTTAGAAGGGGATTGAGAGAAGGGCCTGCAGCCCGCTTGCTGATGCCAGACAAGAAACCATCAGGGCTGGGGGGGTTGGGGGGTCGCTCGTGAAAGCTTGTGAAAGCTTGCTTCCGTCTGCCAGTCATGATGCCAGTCACCTGCCTCCTTCTTGCAGTGCGGAGAGAAAAATCTCTGAGTTCCCTCTGCAGGATGAAGCAGATTTCAGGTTTGAAACAGATTCAGGCTTACGCAGATCCCAGGATTGAAAAGTTTCCAGGTTTAAACAGACTGCAGGTTAAGCAGGTTTCACGTGCAGAGGGAAGTATTTTAAGTCGACTCAAAATACACCTGTGCAGAGGGAAGTCTAAGCGTTCACGATTTCATGTCTAGGCAGGCAGACCCACCTGGAGGTGCCTTTTGAGTCGACTCAAAAGCAGAGGGGCAGGCAGACCCACCTGGAGGTGCCTTTTGAGTCGACTCAAAAGCAGAGGGGCAGACAGACCCACCTGGAGGTGCCTTTTGAGTCGACTCAAAAGCAGAGGGGCAGGCAGACCCACCTGGAGGTTACTTTTGAGTCGACTCAAAAGCAGAGGGGCAGGCAGACCCACCTGGAGGTGCCTTTTGAGTCGACTCAAAAGCAGAGGGGCAGGCAGACCCACCTGGAGGTGCCTTTTGAGTCGACTCAAAAGCAGAGGGGCAGGCAGACCCACCTGGAGGTGCCTTTTGAGTCGACTCAAAAGCAGAGGGGCAGGCAGAGCAGACCCACCTGGAGGTGACTTTTGAGTCGACTCAAAAGCAGAGGGGCAGGCAGACCCACCTGGAGAATAGGCAGAGCCCCGACGTAAGCCTTGACTGCTGCGCGGTACTGGTGGCTCTTGGAATATGTTCTTAGTCGCTTAGGCAGGTCGAAGATGAACTGGAAGAAAATGAACAAGACAGCGGGCGGGAGGGAGGGCAGGAAATTGAGAGGAGGCGCGAGAGGGGCTAACAAACACCAAATCTGCACTGCACTGGTGGCTCTTGGGAAGGCAGACGGTTACAGATATACTACAGATACATACTGTTGGAGGAGTTTAAATTCCTCCAACAAAGCCTGCAGAACTTGAATAGAATTGGAGGGGGAGCAAAGACGTCCAAAGCAATCCGAAGTTGTTTTGGACACTTGGTGTTAGCCGCAAGAAGTAGACGGGCGCAATGTGATCTCCGTGACTTGTTACGAAGTGAAAGTACCCCCTCGTGTGAGTGCTAACGAAGTGAAAGTACCCCCTCGTGTGAGTGCTAACGAAGTGAAAGTACCCCCTCGTGTGAGTGCTAACGAAGTGAAAGTACCCCCTCGTGTGAGTGCTAACGAAGTGAAAGTACCCCCTCGTGTGAGTGCTAACGAAGTGAAAGTACCCCCTCGTGTGAGTGCTAACGAAGTGAAAGTACCCCCTCGTGTGAGTGCTAACGAAGTGAAAGTACCCCCTCGTGTGAGTGCTAACGAAGTGAAAGTACCCCCTCGTGTGAGTGCTAACGAAATCTGGTGTGTGTTGAGGGGACTGGTTGGGAGGGTAGGATGGATGGGGCGGCCTAAGTTCTAGGTGTGCACGTGCTCTCTGTGTGTGCTCTGCACAGGGCAAGAGGAAACTATGAGTACATGCACACACACACAAAGCACATGCACACCTGCAACTTAGGCCGCCCATCCATCCTGCCCTCTCAAACCAGTCTCACCCACCACAGCTGTAGCTGCGTTGTTTGTAACTACTAACTGGATAGCTGTGTCTTCTTCTCAATGCCAGTACCCGCCCACCTGCGCCTTTCTCAGCAGGCTGCGCGTGCCATTCAGCTGCTCAATCCTCTCTCTCCTCTCTGACAGCGAGCTGTTGATGGCGGTGCTCTGCTCCTGCACTGTCGTCACCTGGGGGAGCCAGGAACGGAAGTGGGGGGGAAGGGGAGGAAGGGGAGGAAGGGGGGGAAGGGGAGGAAGGGGAGGGGGAGGATGGTTGGAGGGAGGGGGAAAAGAGCAGATTGTAAGTGACGTGAGCTACCTGCCTCGCCTCTTCAGTCCAAAAATGAACGGTTAACAGCAATGCTCTGCCCCTGGACCGTCGTCACCTGGAGGGAGCCAGGGAGGGTGTGTGAGAGAAAGGGGTAGGGCAGGTTTTTGAGGCGCCTCAAAAATCGTAGGGCAGGTTTGGTAAAAGTGCTCTGACTCTAAATACATCCGCAGCTGCTGGTCCAGCAGCGAGGTGACTTTTGAGTCGACTCAAAAGTCATCTCGGCAGGTTTGGTATGAGTGCTCTGACTACATCCGCAGCTGGTCCATCCATCAGCAGCAGCTGGTCCTACTATGCCCAGTCACGTCAAGTCAAGTCAAGTCAGGGAGAGTCAATTCGGTTCATTCACATACCGTGCGCAGCAGTTGGTCCATGCTCGACTCCATGCTTGCTACATTGTCCTTCATCCTGATAGGCAACCGAGACAAAAAAGAAAAGGGGCAGGCAGAGAGGAGAGACGGGAAGGGACAGGGAGACGAGGGTGAGTGATGGGAATCCCACGCGGTTAATCCGTGCTAGAATCCGTGCTTGCTACGTTGTCCTTCATCCTGATAAGGGCCAGAAATTTATGAAAGGAAGAGAAAGACAGAAGAGTGATGGAAAGGGACAGGGCGAAGAGAGTGAGTGGGCGTATCACGTAGATTTCCAGCGACTTGCAATGCAGACGATTTTGGTTTGAGGTGCCCTGGCTGGATTTCGTTGATTAAGGCGCCTCAAGAAAAGGGCGATGGGCGATGGACAGGACGAAGGTGGCGGTGGGTATCCTATGCAGATCTCAATCAACTAGCAGACTCACAATCAACTCGAAAGTAAATGAGACAAGCATAAACGAACTTTCACATGCAGTGCGGATGGTGGTGCTGGTAGTGCTGATAAATTTGCTGTAGGTTTCCCACACCATACGAGCATCAGCAGCATGTCGCTCTCGAGGTTCTCTCTCTCTCTGCCACTCTCCCTGACGTGCTATTTCAATGACTCTAAGAAAAACCAACCAAGGCACACTCATGTGGTGCCGGTAGCCCTGATGAACTTGCTGTAGTTCTCATACACCAGCATACACCAGCATACAGCAGCATACAGCAGCATACACCAGCATACACCAGCATACACCAGCATACACCAGCATAAACCAGCATACACCAGCATACACCAGCATCTGCATGTCACTTTCAGCGCTCTTCACTACAGCCGCCCATACTACACGGCCCAACGGAACACCTAACACATGCTCACGTGCGGATGGTGTCTGTAGCGCTGATGAACTTGCTGTAGTTCTCGTACACCAGCATCTGCATGCCACAATCGAGGTTCTTGATGTACTCTACTGCCCATGAGCCATGACATATGCTTCTGGTGTGCTCTTCAATGACTCAACAACACCTGGGGAGCACCTACAACACACTCACGTGCGGATGGTGTCTGTAGCCCTGATGAACTTGCTGTAGTTCTCATACACCAGCATACACCAGCATACAGCAGCATACAGCAGCATACACCAGCATACACCAGCATACACCAGCATACACCAGCATACACCAGCATACACCAGCATACACCAGCATAAACCAGCATACACCAGCATACACCAGCATCTGCATGTCACGTTCAGCGCTCTTCACTACAGCCGCCCATACTACACAGCCCAACGGAACACCTAACACATGCTCACGTGCGGATGGTGTCTGTAGCGCTGATGAACTTGCTGTAGTTCTCGTACACCAGCATCTGCATGTCGCTGTCGAGGTTCTTGATCTCAGCTGCCCACGACACGTGCTTCTGCAGCAGGTCGTCCAGCTTGGCCTCGCGGATCTGAGGGAAACGGGAGATTTTTTAGGCATGGAAGGCGGCAACGAGCGGATAGGTGAGACGTTCTTGATGTCAGCCGCCCATGATGCGTGCTTCTGCAGCAGGTCGTCCAGCTTGCCCTCTCGGATATGAGTGCGGGAGAGCACCGGCCCAAGGGAGGGAAAGGGAAAGATCAGCAGCAGAGGAAGAGATGAGATGCATGTAAGGGGGCAAAGGGCGGAAGGGTGAGAGGTTATTTATCTCTGCCGACGACGACACGTGCTTCTGCAGCAGAAATCGTCCCGTGCTCGCCTGTCCGGATCTGAAAGACGCAAGGGCAATGGTGAGAGGTACGAATAACAGTGGAGTCATTTATGAGCATTCTCAAAAATGACTCTACGAGTAACACTATTTTTAGCTCCCAAGGGAGCATGAGAACATGGGAGTACGTCTGACGTGGCACGTGCTGCTATCTGCAACAGGTCGTCCAGCTTCACCCTACCAGCGAGCTGAGAAGGCCTCGATATTGCCGTAGCATTGAACTCGGTATCACATTCTGTCAGTGGTGAATGAAGGATAGCAGCTACGTATGGTAAAGCTGGCCCCTTGCGCTATAGACGCACCAAGTTTGCTACAAACGAGTCAGCGTCAAACGCTCTCGAGTTGATGTCATCGCGACCCCCCGAACTCCCCGCCGCCGATCCCGCCGCGTCTTCCGCTCCCGGAGAGCCACCCCCATGGCCGTAATACCCCTCCAATAGGCTCTTAACGCGCCTCGCACGGCCCTCCGCACCCGCGCCGCCATTTCCGCCGGAAATTCCGCGAGAAGTTGGGCCAAGGGCGGGGGAGAACTGCTGACGGCCGGACGATGAAATCGAATCTCCTGATGCGGTTACTGACGTGTAACGCACGCCGCGACCCGCGGCAGCATCCATTGCTCGACGTGCGCGCCCGGTAAGACTCTCTCAGGCGCAATGGGAAAAAACTAAAGACGCGCCACGCCACGCCACAGGGGTTAGGTAGCGTGCGATTATTCGCTACTGGTTTCCACAGATTTCAGCCTTGGAATCTACGGCTGGTGTTTTGATCTGTATCGAGTACCAGATTGGCAGACTCGTTATTCGTGTTCTCTAATACGATGAAGTCTCGTTAGATGATATTCATGTCATCAAATTAAATATCAAGGAAGGTAATAATCTTTTATGGTGAAGCAACACGTCTTGTTCAATCTTTCACATACGTATACCCACTAGCAACTACAGTACGCAAGGTGTTTTGTTCTCCACTCACAAGTTGAGATCGGATGGGAAGTGCAAACCCTCCGTATAATTTTCATCTGACATGGAAATTGAGAAAGCTTGCAACCTTGTAGTGCAAATGGCATAGTTCTCATTCCATTGACATCAAGTACAAAGATTTCCCAATATATTCATACATCAACATAAATGACTACACTATGAAGGATATTGTCTGAATGCTAGTTAAATTAGGTGGTAGCGAAGCCTGCCATGAAATGGCAGGTGGGTTTAGGTAGGAGGGAAAATGTCGAGAGAGAAGAGAGTGAGGAACAAGAAGGGGGTTATCCCCTCTACAGTAGGATGCAGTTAGCAGCATAACTACCAAGCCTATAATTATATAAAATATAATTTTAACACACCCCCTATGCTTGGTAGTCACAAGCCCACCCAACACCCACACACCCCCTAATCCCATACACCCTCATGCTCGTGAGCGGCCGGGTATCGACCCCTCGTGCTAGGCGATGACACCCCCGGACGAGAGGCAGCTGGCGGCATCTGGGCGGCCTCAATGACAACAGCAACGGAGCTCGTGCTCAAGGCGGCTGCGTCGATGAAGGCAGGCGGCGACTGCAGCAGCTGAGGGCTCTGGGCGGTGTGGCAAAACCCGGCGACGACCGAGCCGAAGACAGCAGCTGCTGCACAGGAGGAAGAGGAGACGCAAGGAGAAGGGGTGGGGCGGGGAGGAGGGGCGAATCTTCAAACCGTCAGCGCGACGCCAGGACTGGCGCGGCGGTTACTGGCGGGCAGGCGGACTGCAAGTCCAGCGACTGCAGCCCGACGACAGCTGCTGCAGCCCGACGCCACTGCCACGGCACCCATACGATGCCTCCACAGCGTGGCGTCGGAGCCGCGGCTGCTCGTCGGAGCGGAGACAGCAGCACACAGAAGCCGCTGCGGCATCTCGAAAAACAAGAAAGTGCCACGGCGGTAGGCAGTCGGAAGGCCGCGACGGCGGCGAACTAAAAACGAATACGCAGCGGAAGCGTAGTGAGCAGGCCCAGGACGGGCGGCCTGCTCTGAAACCATGTCTGAATGCTAGTTAAACTAGGAAGTATGGAAGCCCGCCATGAAATGGCGGGTGGGTTTAGGTAGGAGGGAAAATGTCGAGAGAGAAGAGAGTGAGGTACAAGAAGGGGGTTATCCCCTCTACAGTTGGATGCAGTTAGTAGCATAACTACCAAGCCTACAATTATATAAAATATAATTTTAACAGATATGTCTATGCCGATGAAGATCCACCGAAGCAGTGCATGCAGTCCCTATTTTTGACGAGTAAATTACGCTGATTCTCTGATTCTCAAAGTTGATTTTACGTACCACACTTATGCCTTTGGGTAAAGTTTTGAGATACTACGTTTTCTCTGATTAGCCAGAGTTTTCTTTTGTACCACCCTGTTGGTTTCTGTACAGGGGGGATACCTCCAGATTTTTCTTGTACCTCCCTGTCTACATATGTGGACCCGAATCCATGCCGAGTATGACGGACTGAAACCGAAGCTTGTTGGTCTGTTGTATAAGGGCCCTGATTGGCCCTTAGCCAAAATCAGCTCTCGATGCATGCTGCTGGAGCGTGCGTGAGGGTAAAATTTGGCCCTTCAACTGAAATCACCGTCTGATGTGTATAATCTGACTAAGAGCGTGTTCCTACGAGCCTCTTCCCAGGCAACCTCTTCCCACACTCACACGCGTCCTTCAGAGCGTGTTCCCAGGACCACTTTTCGGAATACTCCCGTTTCATATTTGCGCTCCATCGCTCTCAACCACATAAAACCAGCTAGCGTCGAAAATTTACTGTGCAGATTCGCGCTTGTTTGAAAATCTGCTCGTCTGAAAAGAGGTTTTAAAACACGCCCCTGAATTTCGGGAAGCCGAATCTCACTTCGCACTTCGCGGAATCGTACTGAAACATTTCGCGTCAAAATTTGTGACACTGTAGCACGCGAGTCTGGGAAGAGGTTGCTTGGGAAGAGGCTGGTAGGAACACGCTCTAAGGGCCTAAAAGCGCCCTCACAACACAAAGTGTGTTGGATGCTGTGTGAGGGAACTAATTGGCCCATAGCCAGATTCACCACGTGATGTATGGCGCAGTTCGTATGAGGGCGCCGATTGGTCCACTGAAAACTCCATGAGATGTGTGCTCTAGCGTGGTGGCTGCGCGTGGATTGTGGCCCTCAGATTTAAGGATTTTTTTTCCTGATTTTGCTGATTTCCAGGGTGTTTTGCTGTACCGACCCTGAAAAATCAGCGTTGGAATCTGGAAAACTGGGGTTAACTAGTTAAAAAAATTAGTACCAACCTTGATTTTTAGGGTATTTTTAGGGTGCCTTTGTGTACCGACCGATTCTGAAAATTCAGTGTGGCCTAAAACGAATCTGAGGGCCTGGGGAGTGGGGAAGAGGGGGTTTTTTGTGGATGGCACTGGTTGCCCCCCGCCAACCAGCGTGTGCGAACTTGATAGGCACTCCTCGCGCCTTTCAATTTCGTTTCCGAACCATTCCCCAGTTCTCCCCGGTTGCGCAATTGTGATGCACCACCAATCAATCCCTTCGCGCCCCCCACCCTTTTTTCACACGGCCCATGCTGGCCCTAGCTTCCTCAAAATGTCACGTGATCATGTATGAATTAGGCAATTAGACACACGTGACATGACCCATGCATTTGCAAGCGTCTACAAGAGAACATACTTGACAAAGTAATTTTTTTAGGAATACTGGGTTACTCTGACCATTCAGGGAAAATGTTAGAGGTCACTCTGATTTTCAGGGTTCCGATAAAGATCACTGCCGGATTTCAGAGTAGCGAAAATCCAAAGATCAACAGTGGGTGCATGTTGTCGGGGGAGAGTAGGCAAAGCGGGCTGGGTGGGCGGGCATTGAATTTGAGCTGTGAAAAATGATAAACGTGGGTGGAGGAAGAATGACCTCCAACCCCATTATATAGTTGGAGAATGGCGAATAGAGCGCTCCGACGATGCCGAAGATTGCGTTACGAGCAGCTTCGCATTCACAATACGCAACTTTGAAAATGTAAACACTTTAAAATTTTACATATTGAGAAAGCTTGCAACTTGTAGTGCAAATGGCATCGTTCTCGTTTCACGGGTTGGGCTGAGACATGGACGGAGACGATTCTCGGTGGCACGCAAGAGCTCGATAATGTTGTGCATGAGATGGTACCAACCCGAAGGTCTGTATGTCTTGGGAAGCCGCAACCAGTTGGTCGACAGCGGGTGTGGCGTACATTTCTTTGGCCGTGTCGCTGCGCCATTTGCCAAGACGTTTGAAGAGCCGGTCCGCAACGCCTCCGTTGGCAGCGACGTCGCAACGCCTTAACGAAAGGAGTGGGTGTTGAGGTGATGCTCACCCAGGCTGATGGAATGGAAAGGCCCCTTGCACCAGTGGCGTAGGGTGGTGTATGATGGCGACTTACTAGTAAGGACGCCACCCACGGCCATGCCGAACACCCGGATTAAGGGCCCGGGAGTGGTGGGTCCATAGCCTGCCAAAGGGATTCAGCACTTAATGCATCGGACAGGGCAGAGGGGTCCTGGGACAGCAGCAACTGGAACCCATGAGCCCTGACATGCCTGGTCCGTTTTGGAGCGCGGGATGAGCAACCACATTACATCATCCTCAAATTGGGTATCCTCCCAGTTGATGGCCACAAGATCGAAGTAGTGCTGAAATCCATCGTACATTAGAAGGGGAATGAGACCTTTCTGAAAGGTGTTCAGGTCATTAGCACCAATGAAGTGAGTGCCCATCTGGTGCACTTGCAGTAAAGAGACCGCTTCCTTGGTCCGATTGGACCGGGGATGCTGCCGCTTTGCGAACTCTCGAAATTGTGACGTGAAGGGACCGGTACTAGGGTAGGATGCCCCAATCATGCGGTGAGCAAAGCTGACGGCCAAGCATGTGCGTTGTATCATGGAGAGAATGGTCTTGTTTTGAATTGGCATAGACGAGGTACAAGGTGAGTGCCATATCCGACGTTGGCAGGAATGGAAGGTTGACCTTGGTGCAGAAGGAACGGAACTGCTGCCAGTAAGGTTCGTAAGTTCAAATAGTAGAGTCTGCGCTCGTTTGTGCCATGATCTAGAGCAGCCCGCGTTGCAGGGTTGGAATTAGATACTGTATGGTTGTGGTAGAGACGAAAAGGCAGACATAAGGGAAAAATGACTTGCAGAGCGAGCATGAGGCTATCAGGTAGGCCAGAGCCTGAGAAGGCACTACTGTGTGTGCCTAGCATTAAGCATTGGCTGCCGTGCATGAGTCGGATGTGAGCATTGATGGGGCTAGCCCAGGCTAGCGGTGAGGGTTGGAGGAGCGGCCACCAACAGGCGCCAGGCTAGTGGGGAGCTGCGAGGGTGAGAGAAGTGTGCGTACGTTGCGAATGGTGGAGGACTGGGGGGATCATTTGAGGTGGGGGAAGGCGAAACAGTATCCTGCAGACGAGGAGATTGCGAAGGCGTTGATTGCCGTAGCCTTTGGGTGCGGGTGACCAAAACATAAACGACTTAGCTTAGCATTGCTAGCATTGGCGAAGGGATCAATGGAATGGGGACCCCAGCGCCGATCCAGGATGCAATGGAATGGGGACCACTGTGTTTTCAACATGCAGTCATTGCGATCAAGTATTTTCGTGCGGGATTCACTCCATAATAAGGAGAGCTCGGTGGGTAATACACGTGCGAATGATCTCCTTGCAGGCGATGGTGAGGTCGGGGTTGCGTGAGCCACCCTTCTTCAAGCAGGAGGGCATGGTTAAATGCCCGAGCAGTGGCCCTGAGTGCGAGAGCCATTGAAGCGAGCATGCATGTAACACACGCAACGTGTCGGACAGGGACCTTGGACTGGCTGCGTCCGGCTTCCAGGAGCGACTGGATAGTACATTGTAGTGTGCCACACCGTTCGGGACCCACAGAGAATTGGCCAACTTCGGTATCGAGTTCCAAGCCCATGAAGCGCAAGCAGTGGGTTGGTTGAAGGTGGGATTTCTCGGCGTTGATCACGAGGCCTACATTGCAAAGATCACTAATAATTTGGTTGCAATTTTCCAGGGCGTTGGCTTCCGAATGACAAAGGAACATGATATCGTCCACATACAGTATGACACACACTCCCTTCGTTCTCCAGCAGCGCGCGAGCCACTTGATCAACCGCATGGAGATGAAAGGTGCTGTAGCCAGTCCGAACGGAAGGGAGTGGAAGCAATATGAGTGTCCGCCAAATTGGAAACCCAAGAATTTCCAACATGACGGGTGAATGTCGACGTGAAAATAACCGTACTTCAGGTCGATTGAGAACATCCGATCGCCCATACGCGCCAACTCGGCAATGCGGGTAAGCCCCTCGTACTTGAATTTGGGAATTTGCAGCTTCTGGTTGACCTTGCACAGATCAAGGATGAAGCGACATCTGTCGCACTGTTCTACAACATTGAGGGGGCTAATGCATGTAAGCGTTGATTCTGGCACTTTTGCTGTCACGCCGGTTTGGAGGAGATTCAATGGCAGACTGCGTTAATGCCGTTTGAATTTGGACCCTTGCATGGATGGTGCTCTGAAAAGGTTGTGGGGGGGCTTTTTTCCAAGGCATCCAATAGCCTTTGTCAATGATTGACATGATCAAGCTACTGGTGCACCATGAGCACCACCAGGATAATGCATCTCGCAGGCGCCCGCGCATGGTTGAGACCGTCCGGTACGTCACTACCTATTTGAAGGAATCACCAAGCCCTGAAGGGTCATACGCGAGTAGTTATGCAAATGGAATGCAATAAAAAAGGGGGGTAAGGTTCGTGAATGCTTGGCAGAGCTAGCGCCAAGTCCACCAAACGTGGTCGGGAGTTTGTTTTGTTTTGTTTTGTTTTGTTTTGTTTTGTTTTTTTTGTTTTTTTTTTTCGCTAGAGATGTGTGCATGAAGGCCCATGCCTGATACTTTTATGACCATAAGGGGTTAGGACAATATATATCTGCCCTGACAGCTGGTCACATGCTGCGTCAGGCTCTCTCTCTCTCTCTCTCTCTCTCTCTCTCTCTCTCTCTCTCTCTCTCTCTCTCTCTCTCTCTCTCTCTCTCTCTCTCTCTCTCTCTCTCTTTCTCTCTTACCCTCTCTTGCACTATCTTTCTCTCGCTATCTCTCCCCTTTCTCTTGCACTCATGGTGTTTTGTTTTGTTTTGTTTTTTGTTTTTGGCTTTTGTTCTTTTGTTTTGTTTTTTTTTTGTTCGCACGAACCGCCATATGTTCAAGTTAGCCAAGTCCTTTCAATGGCTGGCAAAAGGGCATATGAAGGGTGGAAGCTAAGGCTAGATATGTCAGCACGCTGGACATTGGAGGCCAAACGAAGTGCTTGGTTTTATGTGCCTTGATGTGGCCCCACCCATTGTTAGTCATACCTTGTTTGAGGTTAGGCTTGGAGCAGCAAGGGCAGCGTGTGAGGTATAGCAATCCCTATGAGTGGTTCCTTGGCTCCAAAATGGGAGCTGTGTCATGGGGTCCCAAGGTCTTGTGAGGCCTTTTTCAGAGTGGGGTTTTCAGTAATACTTAAACGAAAATGAGATCAACAAAAATGGAGGTGCTTGCCCCATGAGCTTCTAGTCTCAGGCCTCAAGCTTTGGCCACTACCCATCAGGGATTCTATCTTTCCAAAAAAGGACAAGAACCGGCACCTCCTAGGGCGCCACTACCTAGGTAGTTCGAAAAAGCTTTCTTCCCCCTTGGGGCTTGGCCCATGGCCTATGCTCATCCCCTCTATCGCTTTTCTCCAGCGGCCTTAACATTCTAATTCCCACCTAGGGAATGGCCAGCGGCCCTAAGCACCCCATGGTGCAGTGGCACCTACTCCGAGGTCCACAAAATAATAACAAAAAAATCCTTATTTATTTTTTCACACAACGGGTGCGGGCCCTCGTGGCCTGCTCCCATTTAAAGGGCAGTTGTTCGCTGTGTGGCCCGGCTGGCCACAGCGAAAGCAAGCGCCTCGAAAGCCCCTCTGGTCGCCACTCGGTGAAGGGCCGTACATTCCTCCAAAGCCCATAAGGTCGCGGCCTTCAACGGGATTGCCACGACAATAGGAGCCTTGCACGCGTTTCATTGCCGCAATGTCCGTAACTGTTCGCTTGAAGGGGAGGGAGGTGAGGACATTCTTCTCTTGCTAGAGCTTGAACTGGTGTGCCGTCTTGAAGTCGAAGGCGTCGGCGAGTTGGAGGAGCTAAAAGCGCTTGGCGATGAGCGTGTTGTGTCAAACATATATTGTTATGTTTGTATAGACTGTATAGGTTTGTGCCTTAGAGGGCACAGCCCTTAGGTCATGTTGGGCTGAGAAAAGCCCTTAGGATCTTTATAGAGACTAAGTCCCAGTTGTACAAGATACTTGAGTAGTGCAGTGGAAGTTTGAGTAGTTGAACCCTTGCACTAGTATGTGAGAGCAAGCGATTGATTAAAAGAAACAAGCATACAGTAATATATAGAAAATAGGAAGGTAAAGCAGTTGTGGAATACAGTTGAAGGAACGGTTATCGAGTCGCACAGCGACTCGATGGTCGGTTCGGTTACCACCCTTGCAGTTGTTACGGTCAGTCGCAACCTCCGGTTCGACCCTTCAAGTCTTTCGTCCTTTTGTGTTCTTTCGTCCAACCTCCTCGTGTAACCTCCGTTGACTCGCGTACCCGATACGGTTTTACTCGAGTGTAGTATTACACTTCAGAAACGCTGTCCTTGAGGTGTTTCCAACACTCCCCTTCATTTCTGGAGTGCTGACGTGTCCAGATTCGGTGACATTTATCTGCCCGGTCAGCAGCATGCAGTAATCGAACTTTGCCTTCGCCAGTTTCTTCGTCAGGTAGTCTGCGGCCATTTCTGTCGTGGGGCAGTAACTGAGTTGAAGTCTCCCCTTCGCAATCTCATCCTTGACGAAGAAATACCGCAGGGCGATGTGCTTGGTTCGATTGGCGAACCCATCTTTGTTCGCAATTTTGATTGTGGATTGGTTGTCGTAGAGTAGCGAGAAGGCGGGCATGGTCGCTATTTTCGCTTCCTCGAGCAGCTCCCGCAGGTAAAGTCCTTCTTTGGTCGTGGTGCAGAGGGTGATATATTCCGCTTCAACCGAAGATAGTGCAATTAATTCCTGCTTGCTCGATTGCCAGGAGATAGTCCCGATAGGTTCTAGTCGATAGATCTAGCCCGTTCTGGAGCGTCTATTTTCCCTATCTCCCACATGGTTGACGTCGACATAGCCAAATAGTCGTACGGACGACGGTGTTACTTTGCTGTAGGTAAGTCCGGTCATTGGCGTAGAGACGAAGTAGAGTAGTGCCCGATTTAACTCTTCGAGATCCTCTTGCTCCGGCTGCTTCAGGTGTGTCACCAGTTGGCTCGCGCTGTAGGACAGGTCCGGTCGGCAGGTTACTGCTGCGAACAGTAGACAGCCGAGTTTCTATTGATATCGACGGCGAGTTTCTATTGATATTCCTGGATCTGCTTTGCAGGGAGTTTTGCGGAGGTTCCGCTGTTGTCGTTCCCGTAGCAATAAGGAGTCGCGACTACGATTAGCGTTAGTCCGAATTTCTTCGCGACGACGCCTGCGTATTTTCCAGCGTGTAGGTAGAACGCCGAGTTGTCTTTGACGACGTTCAGGCCCGGATACTGGGTCACGGTGTTGGACACCGTGAGTGTCAAGTCACTCCTCAGCTCCCCTTCGAACCAGGTGGCGATGTCGGTAGTGGAGCCGATGTAGAGCAGGTCGTTGACGTAGATGATTAGTAGGACAAAACCCCCCTCCTTCTGTAGTCGGTACATGCCTTGGTCGTGCGGCAGCTGTAGGAAGCCGATCTTGACGAGGCGGCCGTGAAGATGCTGCTGCCAGAGTCGCGGGGCTTGTTTGATCCTGTAGAGGGGTTTTATCAGCTGGCACACTTTTGTGGGGTCGTCGATGAATCCGTGGGGCTGCTCGACGAAGATCTCGGCGTCCATAGGTGCGTACAGGAAGGCGTTTGCGACGTCGATCTGGTAAAGTGGTAGCTTCTTCGTTGCCGCGACGGCGAGTAGAATGTGTAAGGAGGTGTGACGGGAGACTTGGGCGAATGTCTTTGTCTAGTCGCTTCCGTATTGCTGATCGAATCCTCGTACGACCCAGCAAGCCTTGAATCGTTCGATGGAGCCGTCCGCATTAATCTTGATGCGGTACACCCACTTTCCCGAGAGCACGTTTTTTCCGTTGGTTTTTGTTGCAGGTACCAGCTTCCACGTGTTTCGGTCTTGCAGGGCCTTCAGTTCTTTTTCCATTGCTTCCTTCCATTTCGCCTTGTGTTCCCCCCCCTGAGCCTGCGACAGAGTTGTTGGCTCGCGCGGAGACGGCGGCGGCGGGCTCTGGACGGCGACCCATAGTCCAAGGATCTGCAGGCCCGTGGGTGTGTGTCGAGGGGAATTTTCGTTCCCGGGATAGGCTGCTTCGTCACCATCTTCTGGATCAGGTAAGAAATTTGGTCCGATGCATCTGAGACATTCGTGTCGACTGGTTGAGGTGTAACGCAACCCTGGTCAGCGAAGTGGTAATAATTGTCGAGGTTGTTACTATCGAGAGGATTGTCGTCGTCGAGGGGAACAGGCACGGAGCAGTAAGGGATTGGTCCGGCAGTTTCCGAGGCTTCAGGTACGTCTTCTTCTGCTGCGTCAACTTCGGCAGCACGATCGGCGAAGGACCAAAGGCCCTCGAAACCGTCGGTGGGGTCTTCTGTATTGGCGACATTGTCCAGGTAATGCTGCAGCGTCAGTCACTCGTAGAAAATCACATCACGTGAGGCCACGGTATTTTTGTCTTGTATGTCGAGGAGTTTCCATGCTTGGAAGTGTTTTGCGATGCCGAGGTGTAGTCCCCACCGTGCTCGTTGAGTGAAGCGTCCTGCTCGAGCTGTGTGGGGTCTGTACTATACCATGCAGCCGAAGACTCAAAGTAATTTTGTGCTGCCCCTTACTGCGACCCCGTACTGTTGGTGAGCGTAGGGCAGGGACACCAGGCGTCTGATGCCTCTTTCTGCCAAGTAGTTCCTGAATCGTTGTGACTGGTACTCCAATGCTCCGTCTGACTGGAAGCTCTTGAGTTGCGAGCCCGATTCTCGTTCAGCGATGGGCAGCCATGCCGTGAAGGCTTCGAATGCTTGATCGCGTGTCTTGAGGTTGTAGTGCCAGACGTATCGTGTTGCTGCGTCGATGAACGTTATAACGTAGTTGTATTCTGCTTCGTTGTCGTCTCGAGGCATATTTAAGATGTCGCTGTAGACTTTTTCCATCGGTTCGTATGCATGTGTGCTTGGATTGTGGTGCGACGTAAAAGGTTGGTGGGGAAGATCGGCTTCGGGGCATGTGAAGCATCGTGCACGGGGTCATCGAAGTTCTTGGTCGCTCGTTGTGAGAAGGGCGTTTCTTTCTAACACTTCGGCTTGTATGGTTTTTAGCACTGTGCTGTTTGCAGGATGCCCGAGGCGTTGATGCCAGATGTCGTCAGGAGCGCGATGGGCGGGTGAGCGTTGATATATGTCAGCGTTGGAGAGGAACGCGACGACCGTGGCGGGACTTCGGCAGACTTCTCGGGTGATGGGCATAAGTTGATGTGCTTCGGTTGGCGGTCCTTGGATTGCTGGTGATGGTACACGGCTGGGTCCTGCTGCTGCTACTGCAGGTGATGTCGGGGAAGGGACGCTTGCTGGTACTTGTCTTTCTTGTCGGATGACTGCTAACGCTCGCGTTCTCTCTGCTGCAGGTATGGTGTTGGAGTACCAGAATCCATCTGGGGTGAAGTCGGGATTAAGATCCGGTGGGTGCGTCCAGGCGGCGAACGACACGATGCCATCGCTGTCGGCAGTACCCCGATTGGGGACGAAATCCAACACGAAGACACCCGACTTCAGGAGAGCGCGACCGATGAAGAGGCCGCCCTTCCCGTGGTAAAGACGAAATTCGTTGGCGTTCGAGTCGCATTCCAGGTGAATCCCTTTTTCCATTAGCGGACTGACGCTTAGCAAATTGTATCCCAAGATGTCGACGATTAGAACCTTGTTGAGTTGCAGTATGACATTTGTCTCCATGGACTGCAACTGAACCACTCCTTGTCTATTTGTTTTCAGGTTTTCGTTATTGGCGACGGTGATGATGACATCGCGGTTGAGGCGTCGCTCTCGTTGCACGAAGCGTCCAGAAGAACACATGTGTTGGCCGCAACAGCTGTCCAAGAACCAGGTGTTTCGCCCGGTGGGTTCGGCGTTGGCGACTGCAGCGTACGTCGGGTTGACCTGAAGGCCTTGTGAGCGCGGCGGCGGCAGTTCTTCTTTGTCTGGAGCGTAAGTGGGTGGTGATCCGGGTGCGCAATTGTCGATGCGTACCATACAATTGATGATGTTCGGTGTGCCCTGTGCAGATATGGAGGAACGCCTTGGCGGACTTTCTTGAGTGGAAGCGACTTGTGGGTCTACTGGACGATAAGCTCGGGGGCGTGTGCAGTTAACTTTAGAGTGTCCGGATGTCTGACAGTTGTGGCAGAACGGTGGCACGACGGTGAGTCCTTTGGTGTCGTGTCGATTCTGCTTGTCACTTCGATTGTAGTTGTCATTTCTTCGTTGAGCATAGAAGACTAACGGTTGCTGCTTGTTTCTTGGTTGTCTTTCTTCAAACAGGTCCATCTCCTGTTGTTCAGCATGAAGCTCGGCGCAGAGGTGCATCTCCGAAATTCGTCCGTGGGCGCGAAGAAGCGAGCGGGTGGTTCTCCATTCTGGCCGAGCCCGGCGAGGACAAGTGTTACGAAGCTTTCTTCAGTTATTTTACCTCCGCACCGAAGCAGGCGGTCGCGGAGTGTCTGGCAGCGACTCATATACTGCATCGCCTTTTCCCCGGTTTTCATTTGTATTGTTGTCAACTGCTGCATGAGTCTGCTTTGTGTCACGCTATCATTTGCTCGGTAGAGATACTTGAGGTGATGCCATGCGAGCTCCGCGGAGTTTCCGTAGCTCCGATACGTTCTGATGCTTTGTTGTTCTTGTGGTGACAGGTTCCGCAGGAGAACTGTGTACGCCAGCAGTGACTGATAAGTGAAGATTTCATGCTCCTTTGCAGTGCCATTTCTTGGAAATGGCAGGGACCCGTTGAAGTATCCCAAGACATGCGCAGCCTCCATCAGCAGCTCGAACTCGAAGCTCCAGGTAAAAAAGTCATGTCCGTTGAACGGTGAGGATGTCTGCAGTTTGATCACGTGCGAAAACTGCGCCTGGAGACTCAATATCTCATTTGGTGTCTGTTGTGATGCAGCTGCTGTTGGTTGGGCACGGGGCGGCATGAACTCGAACGTCCTCGGTGAAGAGTGATAAGGGGCAAAGGTAGGCGCTTGATTGTGTCGCCCGAACGATGAGTTGTCGAGACTCATTGGCGCTAATCCCATGTGTCCTCCGTTGCTCTGTATTGAATGTGCAGGTGTCCTTGTCTGCTGCTGCTGGTCAAAGTGCGACATGAAGCTGAAGAACCTTTCCATAAGGTTCGGGTCCACGCTTGAAGAGGGTGATGGGGTCACCATTTCTGGTGCCCTTCCTGTTGTTTCTTGAGCAGCGCCGGTCTCGATTTGCAGTCCTGAAGTGTGTAGTCCAGAGTTGCCGGGTTGAGTGTCTTGGGCGATGGGTGAGCCCGTGGAGATCTTCTTGCCCTTGTTGTCCATGACTTATAATGGATGAAGCTTGTTGATGTGTTAACTGTAGATAGAGCGTTGTTGCTGGGAGTTTGATCTCTGACCAGCTCTCATACCATGTTGGGCTGAGAAAAGCCCTTAGGATCTTTACAGAGACTAAGTCCGAGTTTTACAAGATACTTGAGTAGTGCAGTGGAAGTTTGAGTAGTTGAACCCTTGCACTAGTATGTGAGAGCAAGTGATTGATTAAAAGAAACAAGCATACAGTAATATATAGAAAATGGGAAGGTAAAGCAGTTGTGGAATACAGTTGAAGGAACAGTTATCGAGTCGCACAGCGACTCGATGGTCGGTTCGGTTACCACCCTTGCAGTTGTAACGGTCAGTCGCAACCTCCGGTTGCGACCCTTCGAGTCTTTCGTCCTTTTGTGTTCTTTCGTCCAACCTCCTCGTATAACCTCCGTTGACTCGCGTACCCGATACGGTTTTACTCGAGTGTAGTATTACACTTCAGAAACGCTTCAGTCCTTGAGGTGTTTCCAACAGGTCATATACTCTTGTACTCATGCCTTCTATTCATTCTTCAATTCTGATATGGTATCACGAGTAGGTTGGGTCCCACCACCCATCCGCGCTTCCGCCCTAGGTCCTAGCCGCCCGTTCCTAGTCGGCCCCCGCGCCCGTCCCTAGTCGGCCCCGCGCCCGTTCCTCGCTGGCCCCTGCGCCCGTTCCTAGCCGGCCCCGCGCCCGCCCCTAGTCGGTCCCGCGCCCGCCCCTAGTTGGCCCCGCGCCCGTTCCTAGCTGGCCCCCGCGCCCGTTCCTAGGCGGCCCACGCGCCCGCCCCTCGTCGGCCCTGCGCCCCTTCCTAGCTGGCCCCGCGCTCGCCCCTAGTTGGCCCCGCGCCCGTTCCTAGCTGGCCCCCGCGCCCGTTCCTAGGCGGCCCCCGCGCCCGCCCCTCGTCGGCCCCGCGCCCCTTCCTAGCTGGCCCTGCGCCCGTCCTTAGTCGGGCCCGCGCCTGTTCCTAGCCGGCCCCTGCGCCCGTTCCTAGCTGGCCCCCGTGCCCTTTCCTAGCCGGCCCCGCGCCTGCCCCTAGTCGGCCCCGCGCCCGCTCCTAGCTGGCCCCTCCCCCGCGCCTGTTCCTAGCCGGCCCCCGCGCCCGCCCCTAGTCAGCCCTGTGCCCTCTCCTAGCCAGCCCCGCACCCGTCCCTAGCCGGCCCTGCGCCCGTCCCTAGCCGGCCCTGCGCCCGTCCCTAGCCGGCCCCGCGCTCGTCGTCCCTTGTCGACCCCGCGCCCGTTTCTCGTCAACTAGCCCGCCGCCGGCCCCGCGCCCATCCAGTAGCCGACCCGCGCCTGCCCCGTCATCAGTCGTCACCGCCGGCATGCGCCCTGTCCCGGTCCCGTGGCCGGCCCGTTCTCTACAGCCCCGCACTGCACAGCACCGCACTGTACCACTCTGCACCGCACGGCACCGCACTGCACCACACGGCACCGCACTGCACCACACGGCACCGCACTGCACCACACTGCACCGCCCATCGCCGCTCTGCACCGCACTGCACCGCTCTGCACCGTACTGCACTACACTACACCGCACTGCACAGCACTGCGCTGCTGCTGCATCGCTCCTGATGGCGGACTTCGTGCTCCACTTCGACGCAAAGGGTCAGCCGCTTGAGTAAAACACGTGGCTGGTCGACCTCCGCCGTCATCTCACTGGTCAGCGGAAGGACGGCCACTCCCTGGCTGTCCACCTTGATGGTACGCTTCCCTGCCCTGGACCCCCTGCTCCCCTGCCCGTGACCCCTCGTTCGCTGCAGCTGCTGCCCTTGCCCGCTTAGTCTGGCTGTCACGTGACGCTGTTGCGCAGCTTGCAATCAATCATGCCCTTCCCCTGTCTGGGCGCCCCTGCTTTCGGTCAGTCACGACTGCGCAGGAATTCCTAGATGCCGTTGTCAAGCGCTATTCCACCTCGCCCACTGCCTCTGTAGGTCGCCTAATCCTACTGATGCTCTTCCCTGACCTTGCGTCTTTCCCTACTGTCGCTGACCTGGCCATTCACCTGCGCACGATAGACGCGACCTGGCGCTCTGCCAGCACTGAGACCCAGCGTAGAGCCTTTCAGCCGCCCCACTGCTCTACCCACTACCTGCTTGCCACCCGCCTCCCTGGCCGTCTTGCTACTGCCCACGACCGCTTTCTTAGCATCCACGCCAGTGACCTCACCCTCACTGACTTTGTCGACACCCTGTCTGCCATAGAGACCCGCCAGCGCTCTATCGCCCAGACCATCGGTACTGTGCCGATCTCTATCTTCCAGGGTTATGCCCCCGCTTAGTGCACCTTCTCCGACGGTTCTGCTGCTGTGGCTGAGACTGCAGCTGCAGCACAGTTCTGTCCGGGGAAGGGTCGCCGCCCCAAGGCTGGTGTGAGAGTACGACCCCGTTACACCAATTTCCCCTTTCCATATTTCCTTTCTATTTCATTCCTCTTTTTATCTTGATTCATTTGGTCATTATCTCATCTCATTTGGTTTCCTATTCCTCCTTTTCCATTATCATTTGGTTTATCTTGTTATTATAATTATATCACCGACCAGGCTCGGGATGTACTGGCGCGCTATATCTAGCGTAATCCTGCCGTAATCCCTTAAAGCCAATAGCCTCGCGTGGCTATACGCAGGGTGATTCTATTTCTTGAAGGGTCTATTCCCTTTGGATAGGATAACCCTGGTTACCTGATGTAATCTGGAAGTATAAAAGCACCTTGTACGGATTCATAGTGGAAGATTGAGCAAACCTTTTCTCGGGACATTCGATCCTGTGACACTTGGTATCAGAGCCAAGGTTTCAGCTCAACGCTTAACCGCTGGGCCCCCAGGAGCACGCGGAGGATGGAGTCGAAACTTCAATTCCTGTAAGTACAATGCACTTTCATTGAAGTTTCGACAATCCTCGCGCAGGTGCACCTGGGGTCCCCTTCGAAGGCGAGATGCCTCGCCAACCGTTCGATGGACTGCATCGACGGTGCCGATTTTTCGCGGGGGCAAACGGCCTCGACCTGGCGAGCGCGTCAGTTCCGGCAGAACACTCCCTGCGACATTCGGAGAAGTTCGCAGTTCGCGACAACACTTGGAGTTGCGCGGAACTCTGCGGAGGCTCGACCGACGACATCCGTCCGATGGAGATTCGACGCTTCGGATCGACCGAGGCGAAAACGAAATCCTTCTGAGCGAGTTCGAGTTTCAGCGCGAATGGGAACGAGACCTCGCAAGCCGCGAAATTCTTCGGAGCGTTGGATAGTTCGACAGCCGACATCGACGACCGAGAATTGCTGCAGGAAACGAGTCAACCCGTGCACCGAACGCTGCTGAACGCGACTCAGGAGTCTCCACAGATCGCTTGGAGTTTGGACCGTCGGATCGGCTTCTACTTCAACGGACGAGATGGAGCGCGACTTCTGCACGAAGAGAGAATGACGCGCAGAACCAGAAATCAGCCGCCTTCGACAGCGCTGACAACATCTGGACGACCAAATTCGGATTTCTCCATTTGGTCATGAATTTGGAGCGCAAAATCATCTGCAGAGTCAGAAATCTACCAGAGTATTACCTACTTGGTAATAGCTGCAAGCAGAAAACTTACAGGAGAACGTGGATCGTCGGATCGTTGCGGAATCAACGGCACGAATGCAGCAGAGACTACACTATGGGAAAACATCATCATGGAGACAACATTCGTGACCAGCGACTGCACAATCGACGCATCTTCTAACTAGTGTCGATAACGATCGATTTATTTTGACGAAGTCATTTTCGTTAAAAATGGATCGACATCAACACGACGGGATCTTCACCCAGGAAAAACAATGGAGCTGCGTGAAGACATGTTCTCCATCCACGAGACACTTCTTCATACAAATTGATCGACAACCTATGGGATTGCAGAGAAGTAGCCGTTTTCTCTAGCAATGCTCCCAAGTTCAAGTTGCTGCGAAGGAGCAGATTTCGCACGCAACGACGACGCAGTGAACCCGTCTCGTCAAGGCCAGCAAGACACTACTTCGTAACAGGAGCTGAACGATTCGTCTTCATCAAGAATCTCAGCCATCCGAGGTGATTGATTGGAGCAGTCTCAACATCAACCTCACGAGGCGACACACCAATCATGCGTCGCGATTCCAGGTGTTAATGACCTGCGTGGAAGAAAATTCCGTGCACGTCACGATGCTTGACAGATTGAGGAGTAATTAACCTCTAATTCGGCAAGTACTCGTTCACTAGCGACCCTACGGCACATGCATTGGAGGCGATTCTACCAGAAGCCGAAGCGTTACAAGCACCAACGTAACTTCGACGATGCAGGAGAACGTCAAGCAACACGAGGTGTCAACAAATGAGGGAGATGCGGACTACTACAACATGATCACGCGCTCTACCGACCGTACATCGGAGGCACGGATGAGCATACCATGTATTGCTACCTGTGGATACATTGAGGGGAGAAGCAAATTTCTCTTCACACCCTCAAATGAAACAATCACCGGCAGCAATGGAGCAATACATGTGTACTAATGTGCACGTGTTCCTGGTAGTTACGCCTGTTACACCCATCAGGAACACTCTACTGGGAAGAGGGGGTTGATGGATTCTCCTTCAACTGTTACGAGTTGAGAGAATTCTCTGCAGTAGCTGCCGCCGTCACCGTCGTCGCAACCGCCGCTGCCGCCGCAGCAGAAGACTCGACACAACAGTCACAACCAAACCCTGATGGATGATTCTCCGCTCAATGGAGATAATGCTGGATTATATTCCAGTGGATCGTAAAGTCCCGGCCAGGCACAATACTATGATTTCCAGCTAGTGGGGAGGAGATACCACTATGCAAGGAACCAACATGGCAATGCCATACACCCTCAAGAGTGGAAGATATTTGCTCTTATGAGGATGGGAGGACTACGGTACTCTACCGGTATACAAGTCCTCATGGCCTATGGCTTTCCTTAAAGTCATAAAACATGCGTCACAACCAATCCATCACCAGCACCAACTCCACGGAAGCAGATAGGCGTGGAATGGAGCGCCGACGCCACTCTGGATAGTGGACTCCGCGTATCTCCAACAACACCCCTATTTGCCGAAATGGAGCAGAGTTCAACATTTATGCTGAGTAGCTGAGACATCTTCGACATCATCGCTACTTCAAGGACAGTAACAGAATGAGACAACACATGATGGCACCAGAAGACCTATCCCAATATGTGCACCAGACACCGATGCCTACCGATAGCCTCCGTGCTAAACTGGACGTGCATAAGGTCATACTGGATT
The DNA here is from genome assembly GCA_027943415.1 of Closterium sp. NIES-67. Taxonomy (NCBI): domain Eukaryota; kingdom Viridiplantae; phylum Streptophyta; class Zygnematophyceae; order Desmidiales; family Closteriaceae; genus Closterium; species Closterium sp. NIES-67. The sequence continues at coordinate 190,835 of BQMB01001577.1, read as the reverse complement.
GGCTGTCAGCAATGCTCATCTGGAAATGGGAGAGGATTACTTGGGAATACCCCTAATATTCCCAGAGGTCCTAACCCATCACCGTGGGATATCTGCGCAGCAGAGATTCCTTGCTTGAGCAACCACCGAGGGAAACTACTTTGGCGCCGATTCTGGAAGTTACCTGCTCCGCGTCTATGGTACCAACCCCTCGCATGGTTCTGAACACAAGGGATACGCTGAGCAGCACTTCGCATGCGCTGTTGTACTCAAGGCAATGTGAGTAGCAGATCGCGTGGTGGACAGGGTTACTACTAGTGATTCTGCTCTCCATTCCGCAGCACTATGATGCCGAGTGGGTACGACTTGCGACAACACTACGGCATGGACCAGCATTCGACAAAAGCTGCATGTAACGGAAACAACACTGCTACAGAAGCAGTACTACGACACGACTGCCATACCACCAACACTTGGTGATCTTCACACGTGGACCAGATGCGGGTAGCAGCATGCACGGATCGGACAACATAGCCATTCATCTGCACGTTACAGCACACTGTTCCATCCGCGTACCACCTACAGTTGCAACCCGCTTACACCACAACAACCGACAAATCCATTTCATCTCTGTTGTCCATCAGCTTTAACACCGGACACAGCACTTGGACATCCAACAGCAGCAGAAGCACCTGGCTACTCATCACCACAGTTATCCACACCATAATCTCGACATCTGCAATCTTCCATCCAAGCTTCAACTTTGCTTCTGCGTGTCCATCCTCGTTGAAGCAAATGTCACTTCAGTCACCTTCCTCTTCCGCCTACCAGCCACTTGGAAGATCCATACCGCCTTCCATACCAGCTTCTTAAACCCTATCAAGACCAAAAACGCTCTACACCGAATGCCAGCCACTGTCGTCGCCCGTGTTCATCCACGACATGGGACAACTACGTACTTGGACACCGTCATCATCAGACTGGCACTCTGGAGCTTCTTCTTTGTTGGAAGGGTTATGATACTTCTGAGGCTGCGTCTCTGAATCCGACATGGGTAACGCCCGTCGTCCTCTTCGCGACTACCTTGTCAAGCAGGGTGTTACTTCTACCACCCAGCTTTGAGGGGGGGAAGTGTGAGAGTACGACCCCGTTACACCGATTTCCCCTTTCCATATTTCCTTTCTATTTCATTCCTCTTTTTATCCTGATTCATTTGGTCATTATCTCATCTCATTTGGTTTCCTATTCCTCCTTTTCCATTATCCTTTGGTTTATCTTGTTATTATAATTATATCACCGACCAGTTTCGGGATGTACTGGCGCGCTATATCTAGCGTAATCCTGCCGTAATCCCTTAAAGCCAATAGCCTCGCGTGGCTATACGCAGGGTGATTCTATTTCTAGAAGAGTCTATTCCCTTTGGATAGGATAACCCTGGTTACCTGATGTAATCTGGAAGTATAAAAGCACCTAGTACTGATTCATAGTGGAAGATTGAGCAAACCTTTCCTCGGGACATTTGATCCTGTGACAGCTGGGCACGGCGGTGGGGGTGGTGGTGCAAGTGGAGGTGGTGGTGGCGTCGGGTCGCCAGGTGGTAGCGCTGACAAGGGGACCGTGCCTGGTGCAGCCACCGCCGCCGCAGCCGGATCCGCACCAGCCGCAGCAGCAGCCCCAGCACCAGCCGCAGCAGCTGCAGCAGCCGCAATCGCAGCAGCAGAGGTGAGCGCGTGGTCTCCCGCTCTGGTGGCCTGGCGCTGGTGGTGGCGCTGGCCGTGGTGGTCGTGCGCGTGGTGTGCAGTCGGGTGGCGGTTCAGGTGACGGGCGCTGTCAGTACCAGCTCCAGACTGGTCCTCGCCGTGGCTTTGTTTGCGGTAAGATCGGTCACTCCCCCGCCCGCTATTTCCGTCACCTGGACGACCTGTTTCGTCAGCGCTTCGGCCCGTCGCCCGACCTCCCCGACTGGCACAGCTTGCTTCGCCGTAGTGTTCCGATTTTCCAGATCTCGCATACCCTCTCAGCATCCTGGCTCGCTTGGTGGCCACAGGCATACATCGACCTTAGCACTGGTCTGCAGCTAAGAGGGTTTTGCGTTATCTCGCGAGTACATCAGGCATGGGGTTAGTGCTCGGAGGACGCAGGCCAGTGGTCCTTACTGGGCACACAGACGCTTCTTGGGCAGACGACGCCGAGACCCTCAGGTCCTCGCAGGGCTACTACTTTAGCCTTGGTTCAGGTGCTGTCTCGTGGAGAAATACTCGCTCCTCGTCTGTTGCTCAGTCCAGCTGTGAGGCTGAGATCTACGCCGGTGCCATGGCGGCACAGGAGCTCCGATGACTAGCCTTCTTTCTCACTGACGTAGGTCAGCGGCCTAGCTCTGCCCCAGTCCTGTACGCTGACAACAGGGCCATGATCCTCCAGTGTCAGGAGCCTCGACTTGAGGGCAGAGCAAAGCACATCCAGCTGCAGTACTTCCTCATGCGCGAGCTACAGCAGCGTCGCCACGCCCGCGTAGTATACTTGGCCTCCGGTGCCAACAAAGCTGATATCTGTACGAAGGCTCTTGCGCCTAAAGTTCATCAGCGGCACTGTGTACAGCTAAGTCTCGTTCCTGTAGCCTCTCACCTGCTAGGGCCTTGACTATGTACAGACCTTTATATATATATATTTACCCTTTGACTGGCCTTGTGGCCTCTGCTTGTGGCTGGACTAGTAGTGCTGCCCTGGACTTGCTCTTGTATTGGTCTGTACTGGTTTGACTGGTCTTTAGACCCTTGCCTCAGAGGTTGGACTAGTAGTGCCACCCTGAGTTGCTCGCACTCACGTTAGGGGGTGTGTCAAACATATATTGTTATGTTTGTATAGACTGTATAGGTTTGTGCCTTAGAGGGTACAGCCCTTAGGTAATATACCCTTGTACTCATGCCTTCTATTCATTCTTCAATTCTGATACACGTAACCTCCTCGAAATATTCGAGCGAGCTCGATGTGTCGCCGTGGCGCACCTTGTGCTCCTCATGCTGCAAGTACGCTCGCAGGTCTTCCAAGAACTCAGCTTGCTCGCATACCCCTATGTGGTTGAATGAAGATGCCAGGATGGTGGGGTTAGATGAAGGAAGAGGTGGGAGGTGCTCGGTGGTTGCGAAAAAATTAGTGTGCGTATGAGCCTCACCAGCCTCTTTGTCGGAGTCATTGTCTTCCTTGGCATTATCTTGAGTGGCAGCGGCGAGCTCCTTCTCAACGCGGACGATCTTGGAAGGGCGAGCGTGACGCGACGACTCCTTGCATCTTCAATTTTAGCCTATGCAGAAATGGTAGTCGCAGCTGCTATAACCGTGGACGCGTTTTGCTGTAACAGCGCGAGCAGTGCCGCCACTTGCTCGCTGGTCAAAGTAGGGGTGGCGGGTGCTAGCGCGCTGGACAAGGCCGCCCCGCGGCCTCCCTTATTTTGACGCGTGGGGCTCGCCCTGTCGTTCAGCGCCTTCTGCGCCTTCGATTTCCTAAATATTTGGAGTATCGATGGGCGGATTTTCAGCACGAATGGCCGTAGTGCTAGGAGGGGCCAAGGGTGTCTGGTTATGCGTAAGAATATCCGCAAGAAGCTGGGAGGGTGCTTGCCCGCGTGGGAGAGTTTTCAACTTGAAGAGACCAAAGTGGCGGAGCGAAAAAAGTCGGGATGGGAACTCAATTGAACTTGTAAAATGAAAAACGTGGGTGGAGGAAGAATGACCTCCAAACCCATTATATAGTTGAAGGGCGAATAACGCACTTCGACAATGCAGAAGATCACGTTACAAGCAGCTTCACATTCACAATAAGCAGTTTTGTAAGTGTAAACACTTCAAATTTTTACATAATGCAAACTACAACAAACCTTGGTTGTCCTTTTCAAGTGACGGGAAAATACAAGGTACAATCCCTAATTGTCCTCAACTAACATGGAGAACACATTTCTTCTCAATGATGTAGTATGCTTGCATTGCATAAGAGGCAAGAGTCGAATGGCATTATCATGGTACAAATTGCCATTCGATCATTACAACATCAACACGACCTCCACCCTCTTTGGATTGAGCATCTGCAACTCAATGTGGGGCTGCTTATATCGAAGCATTGTGGAGCCCACTAGGTCCCAGGCGAAATCGATTGCATAGGCTATAGTGAATAGACCAATCATTGTGGAGAATGCAATACCACACCACTATGAAGGATGGAACAAGGGATGGGGCAAGGGAAGAGGGGATGGAGGGGAGGGAGGGGAGGGTGAGGGTGGCAGGGGGGGTGGGGGGGTTGGGGGGTGGGGGGGAGAAATGAAAGAGCGACCCAAGAGAAATGGGGGTGACTGAAAGAAAGGAAGGCAGACTGTAGAAAACAGAGGGGCGAAAGGGCAGTAGAGAATCAAGTCAAGATACTGTGTTTCAATGAAGCAGGGGCAGCATATGGTGTTTGCAGCACCCAAAATGCTCTTTACTCGCATTAAACCCTTCCACAAGCATGGCATCAAGGCAATATGAAAAATAAAAGTATGAATGAAAGATATGAATGCAGGACCCAAAGACTTACATTCTGATCGTAGCCGAATCTCTTCCTGCCAGGTCGAGCCCAACGTACATGTTGCTCCAAGCCACGGCCACAATGCAGTGCACGCACCAAAGTTCATAGGTCAAACCCTCATCACGAACCCACTAACTCACATCAGTGTTGTAGCCGAATCTCTCGCTAGCCAGCTCGAGCCCAAGGTACGTGTTGCTCCAAGCCATTACCACAATCGCCACGCCAACCACCCAATGCAGCGCGAACCAATAGCGCCGCGCGAAGTGGCTCTTGATCGGCCTCAGCTGGCCTATGATTGGCTGGAGAACGATCAGCAGCAGCACGGCTAATCCCAGCCTGCCATGTGTCGACTGCAGGGAGCTCGATCCCGATTCGACAAACGCCATGATGATTCCGGCCAATGAGAGCGTGACAGCTAGGAGCATGATCCACTTGTGAGCCTCAAACGCCTGAGCCTTGCTGACCCATGGCTTCCCTACGGTTGCTGTGGTAACCGGCATTACAGTCACTGATTCTTCTCCTGCTGCTATTAAGTGCAGTTGCTCTAAATCCTTTTCTTCTTGTAACGTTGGCTGAACTGGTAACCCTAATCCCGCTCCCCTTGCTGCTTCTGCCTGCGCTGCTACAGTAGCAGGGTCTGCAGTTGGCTTATCCGCCAGGAATATCCTCGATACAAGCATGGCGGTCGGCATGAGAATGCCAAAAGCTACAGTGAGGATCCACCCGTGTGCGACATAAAGAGTTGCAGCGCTGCTTTCTGACTCTCCCACCTCTACTGTGCCTGAAACGAGGTTGATTCTAACAGAACCTCTGCAGGGGAGGGGCAGGTTAGGGAAAGCAACGGAGAGAGGAAGTGTGATGGCCACATCAGTAGTGCTTTCTGATTCCCCCACCTTTACTGGGCCTGAAACGAAGTTGATTCTTACGGAGCATCTGTTGGTAAGGCAAGGGGGTGGCAGGTTGGGGGCAGGTTGGGGGCAGGTCGGGGATAGGTAGGGAAACTAATTGAGCAAGAAAGTGTTATGGTCACGTAAGTATTGCCACTCAATACCCCCACCTTGTGGTGCCCGGAACGAAGCTTATTGTAACGGAGCCCTTGTTGGGTAAGGCAGCAGAAGTGGAAGAGTGGGGTGGGGGGGAATGGGGGGGAATGGGGGGGAAGGGGAAAGGGGGGAACAACGGGGGGGACGGGGGGGAATAGGGAGAGATGAGCGAGGAAGTTTAGAGACACCTCTTCCGTGTCTCAAACCAAATCGATTCGTACGAAACCAAGAATGCTGATGAAGCTTTCTGTTGTCTATAGTGAGAGAGAGGGGTGGGACGGGAAGCGAGGCAGGATGGACGGGGGAAGGGAGAGACAAGAAAGAATGCTCATTGGCCGTAGCTCTTGAAAATGTGCCACTCGGCCAATCACCCAGCTCTTGCGGGTTGTAAGTGATGTTTTAGAATTCTCAAAGGTGATTTTTGAGAATTCTCAAAGGTCATAGATCTTGAGAATGTGCCACTAGCCCAATCACCCAGCTCTTGAGGGTTGCTTGCACAGGGGAAAAGGTGACTGTGTGCGAGGCAGCAATGATCCAATCCCCCCACTCAGGAAGGGTTGACTGAATTGCATGATCCAATGAATGCAATCAGCAGTACTTACTCGTTCGCCCCGTGCACTGTTTGCCTTCAAGCCATCGCATTGGTTACTCACCATTTTTTTTTTTTTGAAGGTACCCACTTGTTTGGCCCGTGATTGGTTTGCATTCCAGCCTTTGCACCCCGGGGAGAGGGAGGAAGGGGGGGGGGGTGCAAGGGAGAAAGTATGTTCCTCTTTTGTTTGGCCCAAGTTAGAGGCCTTCTTAAGTACTCACTTGTTCGGCCCGTGGTCTTCCAGCTCTTCGGAACCCGAGCAAGAGAAAACACCCAGAGCACAGCGGTGGCCCCTTCTGAGTCCATTCAAAACACAGCAATCCTCAGGCGAACATAGTCACAGAAACCCTACTCCTGCCCAGCGCACTCACTTGTTCGGCAGGCACTCACTTGTTAGGCCCATGGTCCTCCCGCTCTGGGGAATCCGAGCAATTGAAAACCTAGAGCACAGCGGTGGCCCCTTCTAAGTCCATTCAAAGCACAGAAATCCTCAGACGAACATAGACGCAGAAACCCTACCCCTGCCCAGCTTTTGAGTCGACTAAAAAACCGCGTGTAATGAGTCTGCTTTTGAGTCGACTAAAAAACCGCGTGTAATGAGTCTGCTTTTGAGTCGACTAAAAAACCGCGTGTAATGAGTCTGCTTTTGAGTCGACTCAAAAGCAGAATCCTCTGACAAACATAGACACAGAAATCCTACCCCTGCCCAGCGCACTCACTTGTTCGGCCCGTGGTCTTCCAGCTCTTGGGAGTCAGAGCGAGAGAACGCCCAGAGCACAGTGGTGGCGCCATTGGCGCTGATAGGGACAGAGCCGACTGAGAGGGGACGCTCAAATCTAGAAAGGAGGGCAAAGAGGGGGTGGAATAGTGGAGTCATTTATCAGAAGAATGGGGAGAGAGGGAGCAAGTATAATCGTGAGAAGGGTCAGAGGAGAGTGGTGGTGCCATTGGCACTGAGGGGGACAGAGCCGACTGAAAGGGGCTGATCGAAAGTGCAGGGGGTGGTGGGGAAGTGAGAGAGAGGTGTTGGGGGTGCGGGTTACAGCGAGAGGAGAGAGGAGAGGTGCTGGGGAGAGAGTATGGGGGGAGAGAGTATGGGGGAGAGAGTATGGGGGGAGAGAGTATTGGGGGAGACAGTATGGGGGGAGAGAGTATGGGGGAGACAGTATTGGGGGAGAGAGTATTTGGAAAGAAGCAGGGAAAATGAAACTATGTTAAGGACAGAGACAAATGCTTGTTAACTCACGAGATTGTTGTTTTCCCATTCACAGTTGTCGCCGTCGTATTGGTCACCTCGAACGATGACGTCAGCGCCACGTCAGCTACTCCATACCCGCTCATATGGTACGCTCCCACAGCCGCCACGCTGCTACGAGTGCCACGTGGCACATTCCCAATGGCTGCGTCAGCAGGGTACATCTTGCCACTCGTAGACCATCCGACCGCCACCCAACCAGATGTCGCCACCTCAGCAGCCATAGCTACAGTGGTTGCCCCAGTCTTCCAGTGCAGGACGAAACTGGAATAAACGAGAAGAAGGGGGAGGGGGGATGGGAGAGAGGGGGTTAATTGGTGGGGGCAGACAGGGGGGGAAGGAAAGAGGGGGGCCGTGGGGGGAAGAGGGGGGCCGTGGGGGCTTTGAGAATTCTCAGAACGAGGGAGTTTTTGAAGCTAGGAGGAGTTCAGTTTTTGAACTTCCTAAAAAACTCAGGTGGTGGGGCCAGAGAAGGGAAGGAAAGAGGGGGGGTTGAGGGGTAGAGAGGGAAAAAACTGGGGAATGAAGCTGGGGGGCGGTTTAGCTATTGATTTATAGAAAAAGGCAAAAGTTGTTATGGTACCACAATGCTATAGCCTATGCCACACTGCTACAGCCTATGCCACACTGCTACAGCCAATACCACACAGCTACAGCCTATGCCACACTGCTACAGCCTATACCACACTGCTACAGCCTATACCACACTGCTACAGCCTATGCCACACTGCTACAGCGTATGCCACACTGCTACAGCCTATGCCACACTGCTACAGCCTATGTCACACTGCTACAGCCTCTGCCACACTGCTACAGTCTCTGCCACACTGCTACAGCCTCTGCCACACTGCTACAGCCTCTGCCACACTGCTACAGCCTCTGCCACACTGCCACAGCCTCTGCCACACTGCTACAGCCTATGCCACACTGTGACAGCCTATGCCACACTGCTACAGCCTATGCCACACTGCTACAGCCTCTGCCACACACTGTTACAATCTGTACTCGCTCTTTCCCATCTTCCCCTTCCCCCCTCCCTCTTCCCCTTCCCCCCTCCCTCTTCCCCTTCCCCCCTCCCTCTTCCCCTTCCCCCCTCCCTCTTCCCCTTCCCCACTCACTCGTTGCCTTTGTGTCGAACGGAGCACGCATATCCCGGCAGGGCTGACCCCTGACATGGCATGCCTTGCAGAGAGAATAGAGACTGAACGGCTGTTACAGCCTACACTACACCTCACTGTTACAATCAATACTTACTCTTTTTCCTCTTCCCCTTCACCACTCACTCGTTGCCTTTGAGTCGAATGGAGCACGCATATCCTGGCAGAGTTGACACCTGGCATGCCCCGCTGCCACTGCCACTGCCTGAAGAGGCTGCTGACGTGGACGCCAGTGATTGGCTCCCTCTGTCCTCCTCCTTATCATCACTATCACCATTGCCATTGCCCTTGTCGTCGTCATCATCTTCCCCCACTTTAAAATAATCCTCCTTATCATCGTCGTCATCATCATCCCTATCGTCATCCCTATCGTCATCCCTATCACCATCCCTGTCATCGTCATCATCATCATCATCATCATCGTCATCGTCTGCGTCATCATCATTCCCCCTTTCAAATCCACCCTCCCCCTCATCATCATCATCATCATCATCATCATCATCATCATTGTCATCGCCTTTTCCACTGTCGTTGTCGCCACCACCCCGACTTCCTCCCGAGCTACTGGGAGCAGCCTTACACGAGAAGTCCACATTCATCGAACCTCTGTTAGGGCGTCAGGGTGGAAGGAAGGTAAGAGCAGAACAGAATTGCATCCTCCTCCTCCCCATCAGCAGTTGCCTGCCACTACTTCCTCCCGAGCTACTGGCTGCAGCCTTACACGAGAAGTCCACATTCATCGAACCTCTGTTAGGGCGTCAGGGTGGAAGGAAGGTAAGAGCAGAACAGAATTGCATCCTCCTCCTCCCCATCAGCAGTTGCCTGCCACTACTTCCTCCCGAGCTACTGGCTGCAGCCTTACACGAGAAGTCCACATTCATTGAACCTCTGTTAGGTCGTCAGGGGGGCGGGGATGGAATGAGAAGGAAAGCCCAAGGGTGTTATACGTGCATCTGCTATCACATGATAAGTCTCACACAAGAAGTCCACACTCATTGAACCTCCTGAGACAGTTGCAGTCCGGCACGGGAGGTCCACATTCATTGAACCTCTGTTAGGGCATTCATGCGAGTGGAAAGAAAGGGAGACGAAAGGCGGAGTGGGTATAGTCGAGTGTACACTGGCGGTCCACATTCATCGGAACTCCTGAGACAGCTGCTGTCCGACGACGTGAGAGGTCCACATTCATTGAACCTTTGTTGATGGGGCATAAGGGTGAGCAGGAAGAGGAAACAGGGCAGTGTAGGTTGAGGGTACATCTGCACCTACTGAGACAGCTGCAGTTCGACACGGGAGGTCCAGATTCATCGAACCGTGTAAGGGCAATCATTGGAGCATCCATTAGGGTGGAAGGAAAGAGAAGAGTCTGCCGAGTGACAGACGGGCATTGCGACGCAGCTTGACACATCAAGTCCTCACGATGGATGGACGGACAGAGAGGCGGAGAGACAGAGAGATATAAGGATAGACAGAGTAACGGATAGACAGACAGGCAGATTGCGGCTGTGAAGGGCCAGGGTGGCTGCTGCTGCTACTGAAGTTCCCTGGTACCGCCCCTCTAGTCTTGTTTCCAGATTCCTCAAGACAGACAGACAGACAGACAGACAGACAGACAGACAGACAGACAGACAGACAGACAGACAGACAGACAGACAGACAGACAGACAGACAGACAGACAGACAGACAGACAGACAGACAGACAGACAGACAGACAGACAGACAGACAGACAGACAGACAGACAGACAGACAGACAGACAGACAGACAGACAGACAGGCAGACAGACAGACTCACTCACTGGTTGCGGCCGTGGAAGGCTAGCGTGGTTGAACCGGACTTAGAGAAAGCCCAGATGAGGCTGCTGCTGCCACTGAAGCTCACTGGTACCGCCCCTCCATCTCCCCTCGACCGTGTGAACCTGTAGGCAGTGGCAGCGGCAGCGGCAGCGGCAGCGCCGGCAGCAGCAGCAGCAGGAGGAGACGAAGCAGCAGAGGAGAGGGCACCAGGAGGGGAGTAGTCACAACACCACGACCGTACCTAGTGGGCTTCTAAAGCGCTCTAAAAGAGGGTTTCCTTCCACCATCCTACAGTTAAAAAGAGAGCATCCGTATTAAACCCCAGATCCCAATTTAGTTCCACAAAGTCAGCGCGAGGTAGGTGGGCTGGGCAAGTGGCGAAAACAAATGAAATGATTCGGTGCGAAGAAATGCAACTTTGTTCATTTCGCGAGTGACTTCTTAAGAAAACTGGGCGCAGTTGTTTTGGGACTTCAAATTGGGCCCAGTTTGAATCTGACGGCCGGGACGCAGGGACACACGAAGTCCCAAAATGGAAGCATACTTACAGCCGTAGATGAAAATCGGAACCCAGCTTCACTGAATCTCGAGAGCCTGGGTTGGAAAGGCCGATCGACGGCTGGGACTCAATGACACATTGAGTTGAGTCCCATTTGACAAAGTTCGAGTTCAACTGTAGATTCAGCAACAGCAACTTCGCGTCACTTCTGTGGCGAAGCCAGGGTTGGGGCATTTTTTTTGGGCAAAAAAACAGATCAAACTGGGCCCAGTTTGGTCCCGCGCTGACTAATTTGGAACCCGGGCTTTAAAGTTCTCTAAACGAGAGTTTCATTCCACCATCCTACAGTTAAAACGAGAGCATCCGTATTAAAGCGCTCTGAACGAGAGTTTGCCTCCCACTTCATACTCCTGCCGCCATTTGAGGCAGCAGACAGCACATACAGCAGACAGCACATGCAGCAGACGGTACATGCAGCAGCCAGCACAGCACATGCAGCAGCCAGCACATGCAGCAGACAGCACATGCAGCAGACGGTACATGCAGCAGACAGCACATGCAGCAGACGGTACATGCAGCAGACGGCACATGCAGCAGACGGTACATGCAGCAGACGGTACATGCAGCAGACGGCACATGCAGCAGACACAAGCAGCAGACAGCACATGCAGCAGACGGCACATGCAGCAGACGGCACATGCAGCAGACGGCACATGCAGCAGACGGCACATGCAGCAGACGGCACATGCAGCAGACGGCACATGCAGCAGACGGCACATGCAGCAGGCAGCACATGCAGCAGACGGCACATGCAGCAGACGGCACATGCAGCAGACAGCACATGCAGCAGACCGCACATGCAGCAGACCGCACATGCGGCAGACGGTACGTGCAGCAGACGGTACGTGCAGCAGACGGCACATGCAGCAGACGGCACATGCAGCAGACGGCACATGCAGCAGACGGCACATGCAGCAGACGGCACATGCAGCAGACGGCACATGCAGCAGGCAGCACATGCAGCAGACGGCACATGCAGCAGACGGCACATGCAGCAGACAGCACATGCAGCAGACCGCACATGCAGCAGACCGCACATGCGGCAGACGGTACGTGCAGCAGACGGTACGTGCAGCAGACGGCACATGCAGCAGACGGCACATGCAGCAGACGGCACATGCAGCAGACAGCACATGCAGCAGACCGCACATGCAGCAGACGGTACATGCAGCAGACGGGACATGCAGCAGACGGCACATGCAGCAGACGGCACATGCAGCAGACGGCACATGCAGCAGCGGCACATGCAGCAGACGGCACATGCAGCAGACGGCACCTGCAGCAGACAGCACAAGCAGCAGACGGCACATGCAGCAGACGGCACATGCAGCAGACAGCACATGCAGCAGACGGCACATGCAGCAGACGGCACATGCAGCAGACCGCACATGCAGCAGACCGCACATGCAGCAGACAGCACATGCAGCAGACGGCACATGCAGCAGATGGCACATGCAGCAGACGGCACATGCAGCAGACGGCACATGCAGCAGACGGCATATGCAGCAGACGGCACATGCAGCAGACGGTACATGCAGCAGACGGCACATGCAGCAGACAGCACATGCAGCAGACAGCACATGCAGCAGCGGCACATGCAGCAGATGGCACATGCAGCAGACGGCACATGCAGCAGACGGCACATGCAGCAGACGGCACCTGCAGCAGACGGCACCTGCAGCAGACGGCACATGCAGCAGACGGCACTCCTGCACTCATAAGACGGGCACTCGTGCACTCACCTCATAATCCTGTCGCCAGTCAATCCAGCAGACAGCACAGGCGACCCGACGCTGAACCTATCAGAGGGCGCCACGTCAGACTGGCTGTACCCACTGATGTGATACGCGGCCACGCTGCTTCCCGGAAGGTTCCCAATCACGCAATCAGCAGGATACATGCGTCCGGATTTTGCCGACCAGCCGACCGAGAACCAGCCGGACTCGGCCCCACTGCTGGGTTTGGCTTCTAGGGCGAGCTGGAGCTGAGAGGAGTTGAGGGTCCAATGGAGAACGAGACTGGGGAAAGGGAGGGGAGGGGAGGGGAGGTGCGGGAGGGGGAGATGGGAGGAGGGGAGAGGCGGGTGAGGGCAGAAAGAGAGCCAGATAGAGACGGAGAACCAGCCGGACTCGCCCCCAGGACTGGCTTCTAAGGCGCATTGGAGTTGTAGCAGTGATGAGCTGAGGGTCCAGTGGAGGAGACGGGAGACAGGGGAGGAGAGGGGAGGGGTTGGAAGGAGGGGAGGGGGGGGGAGAGGCGGGTGCGGGCAGAAATAGAGTTGGATACAACAGAGAACCAGCCAGACCGGGCCCCAGGTTTGGCTTTTAGTGCCATCTGGAGTTGAGATGAGTTGAGGGTCCAGTGGAGAAGGCAGGAAAAGGGGAGGCTGGAGGACAGGGGGGGAGGTGGTGGGGAGGGTGGCGGGGAGGGGGTGTGGAGGAAGGGGAATGGGCAGAAGGAGAGTCAGATACTAACGGAGAACCAGCCGGACTCGGTCCCAGGACTGGCTTCTAGGGTGCATTGGAGTTGTAACAATTATGAGTTGAGGGTCCAGTGGAGGAGACGGGAGAAAGGGGAGGGAGAAAATGCCAACTGAACTCACCATGGGTGAGGAGCATGGAAATATCTTTTTTTGAGGCGCCTCAAAAAAATACTCAACTGAACCCATCGTGGGTGAGGAACATAGAAAAATATGTGATAATCGCATAGTGATATGTGGATATTTTAGGCGCCTAAAAAGTTAACAGCATAGAGATAGATAGGTGACTTATTCGACTCACCGACTGCCAGATGGATCAACGACATTGGTGAATCCCCACAGGCACGTCAGCTCGCACAGAGGCGCCAAGTGGGCGTGGCTGGTTGGTTGGTTGTCCGAACCTGACCTGGTAACTGACAGGACTCAGACTGGACCATTCCTCTCACCCATTCCTCTCACCCATTCCTCTCACCCATTCCTCTCACCCATTCCTCTCACCCATTCCTCTCACCCATTCCTCTCACCCATTCCTCTTACCAATTCAACTCACCGACTGCCAGAGAGATCAACGGCATTGGACGACGCCTCGCACAGAGGCTCCAAGGCGTGGCTGGTTGGCCGTCCCAACCTGACCTGGTAACCCCAGGACTTAGACTGGCCTATTTGACTCACCCGGTTCCAGATAGATCAACGGCATTGGTGAATCCCGGAAGGGACAACGGCTCGCAGGCTCCAAGGCGTGGCTGGTTGGTTGTCCGAACCTGACCTGGTAACCACAGGACTCCGACTGGCCCATTCGACTCACCCATTTCCAGATAGATCAACGGAATTGGCGAATCCCCGAAGGGACGACGGATTGCACGACGCGACGTAAGTCGCGGAGGCCAACAGTAGAAGCACGACACGTGGCAGCAGCCACGCGCCGAGCACGTGGCAGCCACGTGCCGTCCGAATCATCGCGGCGAGCATTCTACTTTCCGCAGATTGCTCGGTGAGTAACACTAGCAGATACTTTTTGAGTCGACTGAAAAATCTGCTCGGTGAGTAACACTGACGGATTCTCTTTCCGTCTTGCGATTGAGAGGCGCTATAGCGGTGCATGACCACTATGAGATGGTTAGGATGGTTCGTGCTCGAATTTCGAACTTCTATTCTCAAGGGAACGGCGTCTTCAACTAAGCTCTAAGTTCGACTAAGCTCTAAGCTCGACTAAGCTCTAAGTTCGACTAAGCTCTAAGTTCGACTAAGCTCTAAGCTCGACTAGGCTCTAAGCTCGACTAAGCTCTAAGCTCGGCAAAGCTCTAAGCGCCGCCCGCTATTTCCCGCATCATTCGGCAATACCGAGGAGATGGATTGAACGGCGGCAGAATGATCGAGCAGATGTCTAGACTGAAGCCGTCTCTGATCGAACGCCGCGTTCCGTCGTCGCGTGGACGCAATCAGCCGTCCCTGATGTCTAGACTGAAGCCGTCCCTGATGGAGCGGTAGTTTCCATGCTATCAAAGCACGTCTCCCCTTGAATAAGCCGTGTGTCAGCTTGCCCAGGTGTATTTTGAGTCGACTCAAAATACCGAGGTGATGGATTGAACCGCGGCAGAAGGATCGACTCGATCGGAGCAGATGTCTAGGCTGAAGCCGTCCCTGATCGAGCGCCGCGTTCCGTCGTCGCGTGGACGCAATCATTAACAGACTGAGGAATCGAGCCGCCGGCCGCCTCCTAGGGAGTCTGAGGAATCATGGCGATGGTGATGGTGATGGTGTGTCCCATCCTAAGACTCGTCGCTGCGTCGTTGCTTCGTTACGTCGTTGGGTCGCGGTGCCATAACCTGCCTTGACTTGTTACGGAAAGCGGGACACATCTGCCGTTCGTTCTCCTCCTGACCCTAAATACATCTCCCATGCACCCACCAACAAATAACTCCCCTGCGCAACACAGGTTCGGGAATAATGATACTGTAGGTCGGAGGCGGTTTATTCAGAACGGTTTTATGCGTTATCCCGTGGTTGCCTTCCTCATTCCAGGTGAACGTTGCAATTGTCAGCACGCGCGTTTGTCCAATGATTCGTAATTAGCCCTGGCCTCACATGCGTCTCGGCACTTACAAGAATACTGACTACAGTCATATGAAAAGAAATTGTATGATTCTTTTTCTGTATTACAAGCACAGAGATGTCAAAGGATTTGCCCCGCTGGCAGATTGTAATTACATTTCATTTCACTTACATTTCATTTCGATAATTACAATGAAATGTAAGTGAACAATTTTTTTGAAGCATTCATGTTTTTCGAAGCGTTCATGGCGCGGGCATTGGTGACTGTACGGGTTCGTTCGAATTTCTTCCCTCCCTCGTCAGCACCGAATCACGGGCTGTACCCAACTACCAATCAGCTGCTTCTCTTGACGTGATTGTGACTTGGCATTGGCTCCCCCAAACGCCCCATCCCTCGTGGGCCTACCCGTTGCGTCGTTTTGGATTTGGCGAGAGGGTGTGAGGTGGCGGGAGGAGAACATGGAATCTAGACTAAAAGGTGCGTTGCGTTCTGCTTGGTTCCTGCCGCACAAATGGGAAGGCTGGACTGTCTGCTCTTCATCACACAGGTTTACCTTTTCGCGAGGGTGTAACGGTTTCGTCAATCTGTCGCAACTCGTGGACGGTAGAGTAGGGAGCGCTCCCCTCAGGTTCTGCCAAGTGGCAAACCTCTCCCAACCTGGCCTCTGGAATTACACTGATTTGTCAAGGAAAACAGGGTAAAGTTTCAACCTAGCCCTGCTTTTGACGCATTCAGAATATCGATACACGTCCATGGACAGGCAAGCCAAAATCATCCCACGGCGGATTTCCGAGTAGGGGATGGACTTACCCTGTAAAATCTAATGTAGAGTTCGCACCCCTAGAAAAAATGGCTCCCCCTGTCATTTTCAGGAGTGGCACTTTCCGAGCTGGTCGAAACTCTGGCCTGCAAAAACAGTCAAAAGTTTTTGGGCTACCCAGCCTGGACAAGTTGGATCCCGGGCAAACTCGGATTCTGCTGGGTGACCCCGAGGTTATCGAGAGGCCTGCTCCCAACCTCAATCACCACCACAGTCGGTTGCTTTCGTTTTTGTCACGTCGAAGCCCCTTATGTGCTGCTGGTTGCGGCATTCTCCAGATGGCGTGGGTGAGTGGCTGCCGAACCAGGTAGTGGTGATGGAGGCAATACGGCCCTGTGCAATTGAGCAGAGCGCAGTGCGCCTCACCATTTGACCCCTCCGCCTCACCCAACCAAACTGAACCCAAGCATCACGACATAAAATCCGTTACTGTCTTGATTCACAGGGAACGGGAGAGAGCACAGGACCTGGAGAGAGTGCAGTACAGTATACTGTACTAAAACAAGAGTGAGCTTGCTGAGGCAAGCTTGCTGGGAAAAAGTACTGAGGCGGCTGGAGCGGAGAGGAGTTAGCCAGCAAGGCCGTCCTTAGCCGGTGCTGGTGTGCTGGTGCTTGCTCAGTTTTTGTCTCTTTTGTTTCTAGCTCCTATTATTCAAGGAGTCCGAGACATGGCTGCTGCAGGATGGCTGGATGTGACCAGTAAGGAGACCTACTCTCAGCATTTCTTCAACAGCCGTCTTTGTCTTTCGAAGCCGTAATCTTAAATAGTCTTTTTTTATAGGTGTGCAATACCGACAGTCTTTGAGAGTTCTCAAAGACACCCTACTGACTGTCTTTGACATTTCTCAGAAACACCCTCCTGACTGTCTGTTTGCGTCAATGACGATGTTTTTGCCTGACTCTTTGCGTGTATGTCTATGGCAGTCATTGGTGCGAGGGAACTTAAGGACTCCGAGATCTTCGGCATGCAAGTTCTTTGAGGCGCCTCACAAGTCGAGTCTGCGTGTGTCTGTGTGCGCGTGTGAATGTCTATGGCAGTCATCGGTGCGAGGGAACTTAAGGACACCGAGATCTTCGGCATGCAAGATCCGTACGCGGTTCTCACGTACGGCCAGCAGAAACACCGCACCAAGACGCACAAAGGTGACGACTTCGTACTCGCTTTATCTTACGTTCATCTAGATTTGAGTCATCTTCGGCATGCAAGATCCGTACGCGGTTCTCACGTACGGCCAGCAGAAGCACCGCACCAAGACGCACAAAGGCGACGACTGAGGTTTGTTTAGATTTCAGACGAATCAGGTACGCGATATTCTTATTCGGTTCCCTCGTCCGGCCAACAGAAACACCGGAAGTGATCGCCTGAAGGTGACGACTTTAAGCCGAATTCAAATTCTCGATGTCAAGTTCATTCTCGAAATGTTAACAAGGCGTAATTTCTCATTGCCGCATATTTCTGATAACTGCGTCGCTTCGTTCTTCCTGGGAATTTTATGATTAACTTCTCTGGACATGGAACACGGCCAGTTGAATCGGTGTAATCCGAAATCTCCTTGCTGCTGCCTTAACAGCAGTTGCCTATCGTTCTCCATCGAATTGATCTCTGTCAATTTCCTCCCATCAATTTCCCCTCCCTCCGTCGTACGCACAGACGGACTCACGTCGCCGGTGTGGAACCAGACCTTCCGTTTGAGCGCAATCCATGGCATCGAAAAAGCCTTCTCCCAGCAATCGCTTATCGTTCTCCGCCATGTTTCTCCGTCAATTTTCACTCACCAATTTCCCCTCCCTTGTAGCACAGACGGACACACTCCGCCGGTGTGGTGGAACACGACCTCCCGTCAGTTGTCCGTCGTCCTCCACCGATTTCCTCTCCATCAATCTTCCCCCCATCAATTTCGCCTCCATCATACGTCCTTTCCCTCGTACGCGCAGACGGAAACACGTCGCCCGTGTGGAACACGACCTTCCGTCAGTCAGTTGCCTGTCCTTCTCCCATCAATTTCCTCCCACCATTTTCCCTCCCTCGTACGCGCAGATGGACTCACGTCGGACGAGTGGAGACGACCTTCCAGCAATCGCCTATCTTTCTCCATCATATTTCATCTCCATCGATTTCCTCTCCATTTTTTCCTCCCACCAATTTCCCCTCCTGCGTACGCGCAGACGGACACACGTCGCCCGTGTGGAACACGACTTTCCGTCTGAACGTGATCCATGTCGTCGACGATGCTTTCTTCGAGCAATCGCCTATCGCCCTCCACCAGTTCCTTCCCGTCGTTAGTTTAAACGGGCACGCGTCAGTGGCGTGCGTGGAACGTCGTCAAAACTTCCAGACTAACGCATCTCATCATCTGATCGCGTTTTCTCCATATTCCCCCGCTACGCGCAGACGGACACACGTCACCCGTGTGGAACACGACTTTCCGCCTGAACGTGATCCATGGCGTCGACGATGCTTTCTTCGAGGTCTGGAACGAGAACAAGAAGGCGGATGACAAGATCGGATACTGCAAGTAAGTACGCTCTCAGCCAACTCATTTGCGTGATTAAGGAAAAGAATAAAAAATCAGATGAACTGATGAGAAGGTTGGAACTTGCGAGTACGTATTATGCCAGTCAGCTCACTTCGAAGTAGATTCTGTAGCTTCGTATAAACGGCGGGGTTTCGTACGTTGTCATCCTTGCGCGAGCGACGTGCGTTGTCATCCCTGCGCGAGCGTACAACTTTCAAACTGGAATATTTTCTCCACTGCCCCTTCTGACTGTGACGTGGCATGTTCAGGGTGAACATTCGACAGGCCTTCAGCTATCCAGTGTGGGACACGTGGCATCCTCTCTTCACTCCCAAGGGCAGGTCAGTCCTTGTCATGGACTAGTAACCATAGTCAAATACCAGTACGCGATAGCTGGCTGTTCTAGCCTTTTTCGTCAAAACATTCTCTTAGAAGAGCTGACCTTCGTTTTCTCCTGATTGCTTTCTTCACCAAACTTTTTTTTCCGTTTTCCGTGCCCAATCATTTTTTGTGTTGGCGCGGCGTGCAATTTCAGGCAGCAGGGAAACCTTCGCCTTGCCTTGAAGTATTACCCGGTATGCTCAGTGTCTCTTATGTCACCATATCTCTCCCTCCCCCTCTCCCTCTTCCTCGCCCTCACCCTCTCCCTCTCCCTCTCCCTCTCGCTCTCCCTATCCCTAGCCCTAGCCCTAGCCCTAGCCCTAGCTCTAGCCCTCGCCATGTGTATAGAGTGGTTTTCTGAATAGTCTTTATAGTTTATCCATTTATCACACCATGTTCTCAAATTCCAACTGCTGCCACCCCCCTGTTCTTCGTTCTTCGTTCTCCATTCTTTGTTCTCCGTTCTCCATCCTCCATTCTCCGTTCTCCGTTCTCCGTTATCCATTCTCCATTCTCCGTTATCCATTCTCCATTCTCCATTCTCCATTCTCCCTTCTGCCTTCTCCCTTCTCCCTTCTCCCTTCTCCCTTCTCCCTTCTCCCTTCTCCCTTCTCCCTTCTCCCTTCTCCCTTCTCCCTTCTCCCTTCTCCCTTCTCCCTTCTCCCTTCTCCCTTCTCCCTTCTCCCTTCTCCCTTCTCCCTTCTCCCTTCTCCCTTCTCCCTTCTCCTCCTCCTCCTCCTCCTCCTCCTCCTGCTCCTGCTCCTTCTCCTTCTCCTTCTCCTTCTCCTTCTCCTCCTTCTCCTTCTCCTTCTGCTTCTCCTTCTCCCTTCTCTCTTCTCTCTTCTCTCTTCTCTCTTCTCTCTTCTCCGCTCTCCGTTCTCCGTTCTCCGCTCTCCGCTCTCCGTTCTCCGTTATCCGTTATCCATTCTCTGTTCTCCGTTCTTTGTTCTTTTTGTCCTCTCACCACGCCTCCTGTGTTCCGCTCCCCTCTTCCCTGGTCACTCCACCCGATGTGTGTCTTGTCTTTCTTGCCCTTCCACTTTTCTCACTACACCCTTCCTTACTCCGCCTCCCTCCTCCCTTATCTGTTTTATCACCATCTCCTCCCCCTCTTCCCTCCCCCCTCCCGAACGCCCCTCAGCCTGTCGGTGCGCCTGGTGCCCCTGCAGCAGCAGCAGCAGCAGCAGCCTCTCACTCCGCCCCTCCCCCTCAGGGCTATCCCCAGCAGCACGCCCCTGCCCCTGCCGGCCACGCCCCCCCACCATCCGGTTACCCCGGTTACCCGCCCCAGGGCGGTTACCCCCCGCAGGGCGCCTACCCTGGCGCTGCTCCTGTGCCCTATGGTGCTCCTCCCCCCGGCCATGCTCCCGCGCCCTACGGCGCCCCGCCCCCCCAAGGCTACCCCCCTGCTGGGCATGCTCCCGCTCCCTATGGTGCTCCTCCCCAAGGGTACCCTCCCCAGGGTTACCCGCCCCAGGGTTACCCTGGGTATGGTGCGCCTCCTCCCCACGCAGCTCCTCATGTGCAGCATGCTCCCAAGCCGGCTGTGGTGGTGGTGCATGGGCATGGTGAGTTGTTAGGGGGGGGAGGGGGCTGATTTGATTCTGTCTCATTCTTGCACTCTTGCTCTTCCTCTTTCTCATGTGCATCATTTCTCCTCATGTGCATCATGCTCCCAAGCTGGCTGTGGTGGTGGTGCATGGGCATGGAGAGTGAGGAGTGGACTATATCGATCTCATGCACACCCACCCACGCGCACACCCACTTCCACGCTCCCTCACTATGTCTCCACTTCCCTCCCAAGCCGACTGTGGTGGTGGTGCATGGACATGGTGAGAGAGGGGTGCACTGTTCTGAGTCTCTCTTAGACACGAACATGCTGGTTTGGGAGGGAAAGAGACGCACACTCAGACACAGACACATTCAGACTCCACCCCAACCCCCCCCCCTCCCCTTTCTCCCCCTTCCCCTCTCACACACATGCACATGCAAGTGCAGAAGCATGCATGGACATGCAAGTGCAGAAGCAAGCATGCACATGCAAGTGCGGAAGCATGCATGCACATGCAAGTGCATAAGCATGCATGCGCATGCAAGTGGGGAAGCATGCCGTTTATTTACACAGCCTCCCTCCATCCTCACATCTCACCTCCTCCCCACCCGCCTCCCCACCTTCCTCCCTTTCCTGGTTCCACAGGCAACCATCACCATCATAAGTGCAAGTTCAAGGGATTCGTGGGTCATCATCCCCTACGTTAATCAGCCTTCCTCCCTCCTTCGCCCAATTCCCTCCCCCCCCCTAAACAACCGATATGAGTTTCGTTTTGAGTCTCATATCACATAGGCCACCATCACCATCACAAGTGCAAGTTCAACGGAGTCCTGGGTAAGCGAAAGGGGTTTTTAACAGCCACCCTCCATCCTCCCAACACATTTCCGCCCCCCCCACTCCCCCCCCCCCCACCCCATGCTCCCTTTCCTGGTTCCACAGGCCACCATCATCATCACAAGTTCAAGGGGCGCAAGGGTTTCTTCGGCAAGCGCAAGGGATTGTTTGGGAAACGCAAGGGGTTTTTGGGGAAGCGCAAGGGGTTGTTTGGAAGGAAGGGCTTTTTCTAGAGAAATGCCAGAGAATGCCTTGCCAGGATGGCATGCACTGATTGATAAGGGGCTCTCTCTCACCTGCAGATGTAGTTATGATTATATGCAATATATATATCCGTGTGCGGAAACATATGATACAATTACTAAAAAAAATAACATTCTTGTTTTTGACAACTTTTGCATGGTCAGCAACTGGTTTCGTGGGAAAGTATAATTTTTGTCCTGCAGTGTTTAAGTGAAAGAATGACTAGAACATTGTATGTAAAGGGAATACAAGGGAATATAACCTAATGGGTTGTACTCCCTAAGGCACAACCCTATATAGTCTATAACAACATGCAATGTATGTTTGACACACCCCCTAGACTGGATAGGGGCAGTGCCTAGAGAGAAGCAGCTCAGGGTGGCACTACTAGTCCAGTCTCTGAGGCAGCGGTCTAAAGACTAGTCAAACGAGTACAGACAAGGCAAGAGCAAAACCAGGGTGGCACTACTTGTCCAGCCACTAGGAAGAGGCCACAAGGCCAGTCAGGATAATATATATAAAGGTCTGTACACAATCAAGATCCTAACAAGTGAGAGGCTACAGGAACTAGACCTAGCTATACACAGTGCCGCTGATGATCTTTAGGTGCAAACGCTTTAGTAAATATATCAACTGTGTTGGCACCGGAGGCCAAGTGCACTACACGAGCCTGGCGACGCTGCTGCAGCTCGCGCAGGAGGAAGTACCGCAGCTGGACGTGCTTTGCTCTGCCCTCAAGTCGTGGCTCCTGACACTGGAGGATCATGGCCCTGTTGTCAGCGTACAGAACCGGGGCAGAGATAGGCCGCTCACCCAGGTCGGTGAGCAAGAAGATCAGCTAGCGGAGCTCCAATGCCGCCATGGCACCTGCATAGATCTCAGCATCACAAGTAGACTGGGCAACAGACGAGGAGCAGGTGGACCTCCACAAGATGGCACCTGCACCAGGGCTAAAGCATTAGCCCTGTGAGGACCTGGGAGTCTCGGCGTCGTCTGCCCAAGAAGCGTCTGTGTGCCCGGTAAGGACCACTGGTCTACTTCCTCCTAGCGCTAGCCCCATGCCTAATGTACTTCCTAGATAACGCAAAACCCTCTTAGCGGCCGACCAGTGCTGTGGTCGGTGTCTGCCGGGGGCCACAAAGCGAGCCAGGATGCTGAGAGGGTATGCGAGATCTGGGCGAGTGCAAATCATCAGCTTCATGAGGCAACCCACGAGCTCTGCGTAGGGACCACTAGGCTCTACTGCCTCCTCCGGGACTGGGGCAGAGAGTCTGTGGTCTACTGGCAGAGGGGCGGGCTGTGCGGAAGAGAACTGAAGGCCGAACCTCTGAAGGACCTGTCGCACCAAGTGTGACTGTGAGAGAGTGATGGTGCGCGCTGCTCTGTCCCTGGAGATCTGTAAGCCAAGGTAGCTGCGCAGCTCTCCTAGGTCGGTGCAGGCGTGTCTCCTCTGCAGCTCGGCCTTCACGGAGGCCAGCGGGTCTTTGTCTGCAGTAGCAAAGACCAGGTCATCTACGTAGAAAAGGATGTAGAACGGAATCTGGCCGAAACAGATGAAGAGCGAGGGGTTTGCAGACGAAGGGAAGAACTGCAAATCAGCAAGTGTAGCACGCAGCGTGTCGTGCCACTTACGGGGCGCCTGGCGCAAGCCGTAGACGGGGCGCCGGAGGAGCCACTCGGTGCCAGGGGGAAAGGTACCGGAGAAGCCCTGGGGGCGGCGCAGGGAAACCTGCTCGTGTAGACTGCCCTGGAGGAAAGCTGTGGAGAAGTCGAGGGAGTGCAGCTCGTAGTCACGCTATGCTCCTACGTATAGTAGTGCCCGAAGAGTGGTCATTTTCGGGGCCGGGGCGAAGGTCTGAAAGAAATCCACCCCCTCACGCTGACTGAAGCCTCGAGCAACGTAGCGCGCCTTGAAGACAGGCGGCTCTCCAGGAGGGCGCTTCACCTTGAAGAGCCTGCGGCGATCGACTACGTTCACCCCAGGTGGGGGAACTGCGTCGACAAAGGTACCGGTGGATCTCCAAGATGCCATCTCCTGCTCCATGACAGCTATCCACTGAGAGGCCCAGGATCTCGAGGTGGCCTCAACGTAGGTGCGAGGGGTCGGGATGTCAAGGGAGTCTGGGTCACCCTCAGGGACTAGTAGCATGGAACAGAGATGGGGAGCAGCCTCAGACAGGAAAGCGAGCTCGAACTGCCTGTCCTCTAGGACGTCACTGCCAAGAGCAGCCACACCCCCGACGGCCGGAGGGCAGGCAGGGTCAGAGACCAGAGCGGTGGCGTAGTCCAGGCGGCGGGTAGCGGCGAAGTCAGTGACAGCAGCGAGAAGAGACCACAGACTCGAGACAGGAACGGATGGGCCGGTAACGAGAGAGGCAAGGACACGAGGAACAAGGGGACGCGCAGCACAAAGGAAGTCCGAAAATGGAGGCGGGGCAACAGCAAGTGACGACGGGGGAGGAGACGGGAGGAGAGGAGGAGCACGAGACGCATGAGAGCGCAACAATATAGGGTGAGAACGCGGAACATGGGAGGTAGGACGAGCACGAGATGGACGACGAGACCAGACGTGAGCAGGAGGAGTCAGGTCAGAAGAGAGGGGAGGAGACACAGAAGGAGAAAGGGGAGGGAAACGAGCCGGAGAGGAGTCCGGGGGAGGAAACACTGGGCCGTGTACCGGCAGAGCAGGAGGCGGCAGCGACGGGTGAGGCACCGGCAGGCGGTCAGGGGAAGGAAGACTGAGGAGGCCAAGAGCGGACAGGCGGGGGACGAGACTCCGCCAAGTCACGAGAGTCAGCAGTCTCCTCGGCAGGGACAACCGGTGGGAGGGGGGTGACGTGAGACACACCACACGGGGCAGGGTGGGGAGGGGGGAGAACTGGGGCGACCGGGGGAGGGGGGGGAACCAGGAACTGGGGAGGAGTGATCGGGGGACCACAGTGGGGAAACAGGTGGTAGAAGGAGATGGACTCGTCAAAAGTGACGTCGCGAGAGTGAAGGAAACGGGGGGAAGGCGGGTGGTAGAACTGCCCGTTAGACGAGTCCAGGGGGGAAACCTAGGAAGACACAGGGGACAGTGCGGGCAGTGAGCTTGTCCGTGCCAGAGGCACGAACGTGAGCAAGGCAGCCCCAGACGTGGAACGCAGACGCTGCGCCAGGAGACCCGGTCCAGAGAAGGGTCGGCGAAACCTGCGGCCGCTGAGAGTGCGGCCACAGGTTAAGCTGGTGAGCGGCGTAGCGAAAGGCAAATGTCCACAGAAAATGGGGTGCACCGACACGGATCATGGAGGTACGAGCTACCTCCATGATCAAGCCGATGCGTCGCTCAGCGACCCCATTTTGCTGCGGGGAGTCCAGCAGGTTGAACGTCTGGGTGATGCCCTCCGCACGACAGAAGCGACCAAGGCAACCAGAGGCAAACTCGCCACCACGGTCGGAGTGAAGACGCAAGACAGGGAGACCTCGGTGAACACGCGCAGAGACAAGCCACGGGAGAAGAATGTTAGGCACGTCGGCCTTCCGCTCGATTGGAAACACGGTGGTGTAGCATGTTTAGTCGTCGACAAGCACTGGGAAGTAGCGCTCGCGGCGCGGCCCATGGACAGGGGTGTGGCCCCAGACATCCATGTGCAGGGTCTGCAGTGGTGCGGAGTTGGGGGGGAACGAGGAGGAGTGAGGGGCACGGCGGAGCCGACCCTCAATGCAGGGCGTGCGCGGAGGCGCCGGTGAGGAGGGGAGCAAAGGGAACTACTCAGGGAGGCCTAGGACAAAACGGTGCTGGGACATGTGACAGAGACTGGTGAGGGCGGGGTGACCTAGACGGTGGTGCCACAGAAGCGACGGGTGAGTAAGCGAGCAACATGAGCACGCTGCAGCAACCTGGGAAGACACTGGTACCTGGGAAGGCGTCCCAACCGGGGGAGACGCGGTGTGCAGCGTGAACAGGCCAGACACCAGGTCCCAGGGGAACGTGGTGAGGGGGGCACCAGTGGCGGCCTCAGTACAGACAGCGTACCGCTCGTGCTCAGGGAACGTAGTGGTGACGCCAAGGTCCTGTAGGCAGCCGACACCAACTAGGTTCTTAGAGAATGAGGGGATGTGCAGGCCTGTAAGGGAGCCCGAGGGAACTGCCGGACAGGGAGGAGTGGTGGAGCTACGGACGACTACATGACCGGAGGAAGGGTCTGCAAGAGCAACTGCAGCGGGAGCGGCAAGCGGCGTAAGTGTAATGGAGTCGCGAAAGAAACACCGGGAAGCGCCAGAGTCAAGGGTGAAGGAAAGTGCGGCCGCAGCGACAGAGGTCGGAGGAGCGACGGAGGACCCAAGGCTAAACAATACAGGGGATCCTACGCCTGACGTAGTAGCAGAGCCTGAACTAGGCACATTGGGCACACCTACTCTAGGCAACACATGTCAATAGGAACCAGTGACACTAGAGTCATCGACATACAGCACATACAAAGCAGAGCTAATCTCATCCATGTCCATATCAAAGATCTGAACACCACGATAGAGCAGACTGTTCTAGTCAAGGAGGTTAGGCGACGGGCCGAAGCGGAGACGAAACAGGTCGTCTAGGCGACGGAAGCAACGAGTGGGGGCATTGCGGGTCTTACAGCACACGAGGCCGCGACGAGGACCGGTCTGGAGCTGGTACTGGCAGCGCCCGTCACTCTGACTACCACCCGACGATACGCCGCGCGCACGACCACTGCGACCACTGTCACCGCCGGCTCCAGGCCACCGGGGGGTGAGACGACCGACCCGCCACTGCTGCTGCGGCGGCTGTTGCTGCTGCTGCTGCGGGTGCTGCAGCTGCTACTACTGCTGGTCCAGTGACGGCGCCTGCTGCTGCTGGGACTGCTGCGCCGAGGCACCAGCCCCAGCCCCCTCGTCAGTACTACCAGCGGGCGAGCCACCTCCACTACCGGCGCCACCCCCTCCTCCGCTACCTCCGCCGCGCCCAGCCTTGGGGTGGCGACCTTTACCTGGACGAAACCGCACTGCGGCGGCTGTCTCCGCAGCCGGAGCTGTCTCAGCGACCACAGCAGAACCGTCAGAGTAAGAGCACAGAGCAGGAGCACAACCCTGAAAGACAGAGACTGGCACGGTACCGCTAGATTGGGTGATAGAGCGCTGACGAGTCTCTACGGTAGACAAGATGTCGAAAAGTCAGTGAGGGTGAGGTCAGCGGGGTGGAGACTAGGGAAGTGATCGCGGGCGGTGGCAAGGCGGTCAGGGAGGCGGGTGGCAAGCAGGTAGAGGGTAGAGCAGATGGGGGGCTGAAACACACGAAGCTGGGTCTCAGTGCAGTCAGCGCGCCAGGTCGTGTCTAGCGTGCGCAGGTGGGCGGCCAGGTCAGCGACAGTAGGGAAAGACGCGAGATCAGGAAGAGCATGGGCAGGATCAGGCGACCGACGGAAGCAGAGGGCGGGGTGGAATAACGGGTGACAACAGCCTCTAGAAACTCCTGCGCAGTCCTGACTGACCTAAAGCGGGGGCGCTCGGACAGGGGGAGGGCATGACTAATCGCAAGCTGTGCGACAGCGTCATGCGACAACCAGACAGCGCGGGCAAGGGCAGCAGCGGCAGCGGACTCACGATCAGCAGACGTGGGGTCAGCAGGTAGAGCAGCATGGGGGTCCGGGCAGGGGAGCATACCATCGATGTGGACGTCCAGGGAGTGGCCGTCTTGCCGCTGACCAGTCAGGTGTCGTTGGAGGACGACGAGCCACGAGTCAGACTCAATCGGCTACCCCTCCGCATCAAAACGCAGGATTGAGTCCGCCATCATGGTCGCTGCAGCAGCAGAAAGGCGGTACTAAGCAGTAGGGTGCGGCGGAAAGCAGTGATGTGCGATGCAGTGCTGTACAGGGCGGTGCAGTGCGGTGCAGGGCGGTGCAATGCGGTGTAGAGCGGTGCAGTGCGGTGCCGGGCGGTGCAGCGTGGTGCAGAGGGCCGAGGAAGGCGGCGAGGCGTGTGGGAGACGGGACCGCGGGCGGCGAGGCGACGAGGCTGGCTAGGCGTGGAGGTGACGGGGCCGGCTGGGCTACGGGGCGGCTAGGCGACGGGGCCAGCAAGGGGACGGGGCTGGTCGGACGACGGGGCCTGCTAGGCGACAGGGTTGGCCAGGAGGCGGGGCCGGCTGGGAGACGGGGCCGTCTGGGTGACTAGGCCGGCGAGGCAACGGGGCCGGCTGGGAAGCGGGGTCGGCTAGGAGGCGGGGCCGGCTAGGAGACGGGGCCGGCTGGGCGACAGGGCGTGCTAGGCGACGGGGCCTGCTAGGTGACGGGGTCGGCTAGGAGGCGGGGCCGGCTGGGCGACGAGGCCGGCGAGGCGACGAGGCCGGCGAGGCGACGAGGCCGGCGAGGCGACGAGGCCGGCGAGGCGACGGGGCCGGCTAGGAGGCGGGGTCGGCTAGGAGGCGGGGCCGGCTGGACGACGGGGAGGCTAGGACCTAGGGCGGAAGCGCTCCTGGGCGGGGGGGACCTAACCTACTCATGATATCATGTTGGAATTGAAAGAATGACTAGAACAGTGACATACAAGAGAATATAACCTAATAGGTTGTACTCCCTAAGGCACAACCCTATATAGTCTATAACAATATGCAATTTATGTTTGACAGTACAGATGGCTGGTTGGATGGAGATTAACATGATACGGGTACATATGCACACTGAACAAACAACACATACCGTAAGCACACTCCTTTGCCACAGAACACACAGCCTGAAATGACACACAACACATAGCCTCAAATGACACACAACACACAGCCTCAAAAGACACACAACACACAGCCTCAAAAGACACACAACACACAGCCTAAAATGACACACAACACACAGCCTGTCAAGACCTAGCGGGGCATTGGAAATGAGAAAGGAGGGCTAGAAAGGCCTTGGTACCTCTTGGTGAGGTGCTGAGCATCATTCTCTCGACAATCTAACAGTAAGACCCGGACATGGATAGGTGATCAAGCGAGGGCTGTTGCAGGCCAAATCTCTTGTGTCCAGTGAAGCGGCAACTGCTGTACAGGATTGATCTGTAGGGAGAGTCGTGGTGGCAGGCTCCATTCCATGCAGGCACATGGCAGGGACTGATGGTGAGGGAGCGAGCGAGGGCTGCTGGCCACATCTCTTGTGTCCGGTGAAGCGGCAACTGCTGTACAGGATTGATCTGTAGGGAGAGTCGTGGCTGCTCATGGCAGGCTCCATTCCATGCAGGCACATGGCAGGGACTGATGGTGAGCGAGCGAGCGAGCGAGGGTTGCTGGCCACATCTCTTGTGTCCGGTGAAGTGACAGCTGCTGTACAGACGGCCTCTGTACAGGGCGGTGGAGAGCGTACGTATGTAGGGTCGAGGCTGAGAGCGGGGCTCCAAACAGTCCAGTGAAGAGCGGGCTCTAAACAGTCCGGTGGAGGGCACGTGTGTGGAGGGCAGCCATGGCGGCTGTTGAACAGACTGCAGCAGAGAACGGAGCAGATGCTGGGCTTCAAACAGTCCAGTAGGGAGCGAATGTGTTGAGTGGAGCCATCAATGCTGAGCAGAGCAGATTGCAGCTGAGGATGCCATAAGTGGGCTTTACACAGTGTGGTAGAGCGTGTAGGTGTAGAGCTCAGCTGCAACTGCAGAGCAGCGCAGGTTGCAGCTGAGGAGGAGGCCATTGTGAACGGGCTTTACACAGTCCGGTAGAGAGCGCATGTGTAGAGCGCAGCCATCACAGCTGAGCAGAGTGCAGCGACACCGGATGGGGAGGGCTCCTTGCGGAGGAAACAGCGCTCAGCTGGAAGCACGGGGGGGAGGGACAGGGGTGGGGGATGGAGGGGAAGAAAGGGGGAAAGCGTTTTAAGGTGAGGATAGAAGCAGTGAACCGAGTAGAGTGCAGACACGCCGGATGGGGAGGGCTCTTTGCTCAGGAGACAGCGCTCAGCTGGAAGCACGGGTGGGAAAGGAAGAGGGCGGGGGGTGGAGGGGATGACAGGGGGGAGTCGTTTCTAAGGTGGGGATGGAGGCAATTAAATGCAGAGCCTGCTGCGACGCCAAGATGGGGGGGGTGGGGGGGGGCAGGGGGAAGGGGAGGGGATGTTAGCAGGGTGGTGAAAGGGATTCAGAGGGTTAGTGGAGATCGGAGGCGACTTTTAAGTCGACTCAAAAGCAAGGGATGAATGGGAGGCCGAGATATGTAACCAAGAGTGGCAAGGGGCAAAAAAGGGCGGGCAGAATGAGAGGGTAGGAAATCAGAGCAGCTCTGATGCTCTGAGGCAATTTAAGGCCACATTTCGAGCAAATTGGTTCGGATTGAGGCCAAATTGATGCTCCAAACCAAAAATAAGCACCATTTTGGTTCGGATGGTCCCAATAAGCGTGTTGCTGACAAGATGTTGAGGTCCTCATTATATCATGTACAATATTGAGCTCTGGAATAAGCCCTTCTGGAAGCCAGCACGTGTGCTTCCTTGTTTCTCCTGTAAAGCTTCAGTCAAGCAAACTCCAAGTGTCTCCTCTCTTTTGCCTTTCTCCTTCTTTTTCTTCCTCCTTGTTTTGTGGTTCTTCACTCAAGTGATTGCCCGTGAAGCGTGTAGTTGCAATCAACACCACCAATGGAGCAATCAACCGTCTTAACTGAGATGCCTCTGCCACTCACCCGACCACACAGAGACGCCGGCGGATGCCCCAACCAATGCCACACTGCACATACTTGCATGGATGTCACCGCTCTAGACCACTCTACACCACTCTAGACCATTCTGCCACTCACCCGACCACACAGAGACGCCGACAGATGCCCCAAGGCCCAGTACGTAGGAGTCGAACCCGTAGCGCGTTCTGCCAAGGAGACAAAGCAGTGGGAATGATGGTGAGGAGGGGAGAATAAAACGAGCGCAAGTTTGGTTTTTTTCTTCCATTGCTTCTTTGTTCGTTTTGTCCCTCGTTTTTATTCCCGAGATGTAAGGAGCTCCGAAGCGGAGCATTGCTGTCTAAAGAAATAACGACGAGTATGGGATGCTGTGTCAAAAGGAATGAGAGAGAGGCTTATAACACGTACGAGTTGAGTCGAAGTGCCGAGGCGATGAGCAGCGAGGACAGCCCAGCAGCCGTGCGGAGGAAATCCGGCGGCAGAACCTTCTCCTTTAACCCTATGACGATACAGTAGCACGCGTGTAACGCGGCAAACGCCAGGCTCAGAAACGGCAGCGCGTCAATCTGACTGAAGTTTCCCCCGTTCCCCTCGTCCCCCTCCCCGTCTCCCCCGTCTCCCCCGCCGTCTCCGCCATTCCCGTCATCGTCCCCGCCTCTTCCGCCGCTGTCGCCCCCCCCTCCGCCGGCTTGCTCCTTAAACTTGTCTTCTAAGCTTTTCATAGTTTGTCTCTCCATCATAGCGTTTGCCCACGGGCCGTATCGCGTATCGAGGAAGCTTGAAGCGGGGTTGGAGGTGGACCAATGGGAGGGGGCTGAGATGCTCGGATGGTGAGGAATGGAAATGTCCGGGTCTCCCTCGTCGGTTCGGAAGCACGTTGGAGCCATCAGTTGGTGGGGAGCCGTGGTTTGAAGAGAGATGTCGTCGACTCGCTGTTGTCGCTGAAAAGGACGAGAATGACAGGGTTGAGGTACACGTAGTAGTAGTAGATGCGGTTTGCGTTGTTGTTCGGTGAAAGAGGTAATGGATGAGGAAACTGAGGAGGATGAGGTGGACGAGGCGGAGATGAGGGAGGGTGACGTCACGGAATACGTCAGGTGAAGTCTCATGCTCGCGTCGTTGACTGCCGCAGGAGCTGGCACGTCACGGAAAACGTTTCCTCTTCTTGGTCTGCATTCCGTTGCCAAGGGATGCGTCAAGGACAACGCCGTTGCCATGCCTGGGCCGCGGCTGTGTCACGTCGTGTCACGTCGTGTTACGTCGTGTGACGTCGTGTGACGTCGTGTTACGTCGTGTGACGTCGTGTCACGTCGTGTCACGTTGTGTCAACGGTGATATTCGCGCAGGTTGTGTCAACTGAGCGCTTCGTTATAAACGCTCTGACGGTCTGAGGCTCACACAGGCTGCAGCCGAAGGCAAAGCGTCAGATGAGAAACAGTAAGAGTGGACCAGTCGCAGAAGTGACGAAGCGCGGCATGAACATAATGAGACAGCGCAGAGGCGCTGATCGTTTCGTCGAGCTAAGGTAGAGACTTCCGTGGTGCTCGGCGGCAGAAATGCAGCGCAACAACCGCCGGCGGTGCTCGTCAGTAGTTGCTCACGTGAAGCGGTGTCCGTGACTTCTCTTCAAAGAGAGAAGCTCGTTTCTGGAGACAAAGTACCAGTGGCTCACAAGAGCGCAGGAACGCTCTGGTCCTCGGACCGTCCGAAGTGGCTCGGTGCAATCCACAGAGCCCAGCAGCAATGGCTATCAGAGGCTTTTGGGAAACGACTGGCTCACTGCCTCTCTCTAGAAATGCTTTGCAACAAATGCGTCGGCTTCATGGGAACTCGCTCCACCGCAATTCTTTTATATGGCGATCACGTCCCTTGGGTGTCTTGTTGCTGCTCCTGCTCCACTTTTCACTTGTTCTCCTCCCGCCGCTATTTTCGAGGTGCAGCAGCAATTCCCTAGAGTTGCCGCTGCTTCCTCTGGATTTCGCGATTCTGCGCTATTCCCGAGGCAGAGAATCCCGGTGCTGGAATTCCCGAACAAACTTCCCCGAGGGAAGAAGGTTTGACAATGACAGGGAAACAGGCGGGAAAAGGGGGAGTTTGCGCCTGACCTTCGAGAATGTCCCGCGCGCACGCTGCGCTTCAGCACTGCTCAGCCACTGCCTCCCGCTGTTCAACAACATCCGCGCGGCTGCGGGTAGCCTTTCTTCCGCTCCGCCCCCAGCAATGTTCCCTGGCGAACTGCGTCCCCCACCGCACCTAACCTGAGTCAACATCTCCTCCTTTCACCGACTGCGAGCGTGCAGAGACTGGGGATTGGCGGAAAATTGTGGTTCGTGCCGAGGCTTTGGCTTCCTCAGGTATGGCTACACACAATCAGAGGTTTGGGTCAGATTGTGAAGGCGGGCTTGTTTCTTCCAGCATCCAAAATACGTGTTCGTTCAACAACACTGACAGACAAAGCTGAAGGCAGTCTGGTTTCTATACAATTTTGCTCTCTGCTTGCACTAAGCATCACATGTTAGTTGAGTCCGCAAGGCCAAACACCCCCGAAACTGTCTGCATCTTTCAGCATTCTTGATGGTACAGTTCCTAATTCCGCAATTTCCGGCCTCAACGATACTGACTGCCGCCAGCGTGGAAATCGAGCTTGCTGACCGACAATCCCATGAATCGTCGGGAAAGGTTGCTGTCAACGGGGAAGATTCATCTGCGAACCGTCATTCAGGGGAGACTTACGCTGGAACGCACGGCTTTGACGTGGCATTGCCGCTCCGCCCCATAACGGAGATGGTGATGATGACACATTGCATAGGAACATACCCACCTAGAAGGTCGATATACTCACCTATCTAGCTCTAATATTGTTCATCACCTTCATAGTTATGGCTATTGCTTGCTATGGCAAACGAATCCATTTCATCCGTGTATTGTTTAAATTTGGTTGAAATGCTAGATAATTATTAAAAAAATCATAATGACAATGGAATTTATGAAGGCGCATGTATGACAGTCTTAGAATAACGCATATAATTGAACAAGGGATACAAGGGAACTATATAGTTGGGTGTTGTACTCTCTAAGAGCACGAACCCTTATAGCCTCTAACTGCTATATGTACAATATATGTATACATTGGCAAACCCCCAAGGCTAGACAAAGGGTAGTGCCTAGTGAGAGACACACAGCTCAGGGCGGCACTATTAGTCCAACCTCTCGGGCAAGGGTCTGAAGACTAGTCAGCAAGATTACAAGATAGACAAGAGTAAAAAAGGGCGGCACTACTAGTCCAGCCACTGGAACAAGAGCCACAAGGCCAGTCAAGAGACTATAAAAAGAGTACAACACAATCAGGATTCTAGCAAGTGAGGAGCTATTGAAACTAGACCCTGTACACAGTACTACTGATGATCTTTAGGTGCAAACGCCTTAGTAAAGATATCAGCTGTGTAGGCACCGAAGGCCAACTGTACTACGCGGGCCTGGCGGCGCTGCTGTAGCTCACGCAGGAGGATGTACCGCAACCGGATGTGCTTCGCTCTACCCTCTAGTCGAGGTACCTAATACAGGAGGATCATAACCCTGTTGTCAGCGTACACGACCGGTGCTGAGCTAGGCCGCTCACCTAAGTCAGTGATAAATAACGTCACCAAGCGGAGCTCCTGTGCCGCCATGACACGAGCATAGATCTCAACTCACAGCTAGATTGGGCAACAGATGATGAGCGGATGGACCTCCACGAGATGGCACCTGTACCAAGGCTAAAGCAGTAGCTCTAGAAGGACCTGAAATTCTCAGCGTCGTCCGCCCACGAAGCGTCGGTGTGCCCTGAGAAAACCACTGGCCTGCATCCTCCTAGCACTAGCCCCATGCCCGACGTACTTGCTAGATAACGCAAAAGCCTCTTAGCGGCCGACCAGTGCTGGGGTCGGTGTCTGCCTGTTGCCACAAAGCAAGACAAGATAATAAGAGGGTATGCGAGATCTGGACGAGGATGACTGATGGGGCTTAGGATGGCTAATGGGGCTTAGGATGGCTGATGGGGCTTAGGATGGCTGATGGGGCTGACGTACCTAAACTGGGAGGATAGTGACAACCCTAAACTCCGAGTAGTGACTATGCCGCGTGTTCTGACACATTAGCTCATCCGCCCAGCCTGCAGCACACCTCCGCCGCGCGTTATGTCTGTAGCAGGCCATCTTTGAGTAGCCGAGACGATTCCACGGTGCTAGTCATAGAATGCTCCTGACATTGTCCCTTACGAATCGTCACGTTTTTCCAACATTCTAAACGCGAGACTTGTGACTAAATGCAGCATATCATAACAAATTAGCTCGTCGAATTCCATCTGCAGCACACCACCTCTGAATCCGAGACAGTTAGACGGTGATAGCCTACAAGGTTCGTGACATAGTGCCTCATCATGTCAGATTGCCTCATCATAATGTGAGGCAATTCGCAAGTTATAGAAACTTGTGCTCTTGCCTGGTACAAGCGCACCTCACATTCATCAGCTCAATCTCTCCTGACCTAGCCATAGTTCATTCACCCTTCTATCCTGCACTACTTGGAGCATACCCTGGAATGATGTCCAGACCCGGCATTCATCATCACGCTAGACGAGACATGCACCCATCGCTAGAGAGGCGTGACATGAAGGAGATTTTGGAACGATGTCCAGACCTAACACTTATCATGACACCAGTAAGCTTTCACATGTCAGTTTATGGCATCCAATTCCTCAACTCGCTGACGTCATATTGATGGAAGACCTTAGGGTTATTTGTAATTTTTTAGGACAGGCGAGCTTCTCACAACGAACTAACATGTGAGTTGAAAGCCTATATCTTTCTGTAACATTGCGCTCACGAAGGCGCCCAGATATCTCATGGATTCTGTGTCTAGCATATCTTTGTATGTTGTTATAGACTATACAGGGTTGTGCCTTAGAGAGTACAACCCACTAGGTTATATTCCCTTGTATGCCATCGTTCTAGTCATTTTCGTTACCTCTGACGTGGTATCATGAGTAGGTTAGGTCCCCCCCTGCCCGCCGGTGCTTCCGCCATAGGTCCTAGCCGCCCTGTCGCCCTCCCGCCCGTGCTGGCCCATCCCCTAGTGCCCCCCCCCCCGTCACCTAGCGCCTAGCTGGCCTGCCGCCCAGCCGGCCTCGTCGCCTAGCCGGCCCCGTAGCCCAGCCGGCCGCGTAGCCCAGCCGGCCTCGTCGCATAGCCGACCCCGTCCCCTAGCCGGCCCCGTAGCCCAGCCGGCCCCGTAGCCCAGCCGGCCCCGCCGCCTAGCCGGCCTCGTCGCCTAGACGGCCCCGTAGCCCGGCCGGCCCCGTCGCCTAAGTCGTTCCCGTCGCCTAGCCGGCCCAGTCGCCTAGCCGGCCCCATCGCCTAGCCGGCCCCGTCACCTAGCCAGCCCCGTCGCCCTGCCGGCCCCGTTGCCTAGTCGGCCCCGTCACCCAGCCAGCCCCGTCGCCTAGCTGGCCCCGTTGCCCAGCCGGCCCCGTCGCCCAGCCGGCCCCGCCACCTAGCCTGCCCTGTCACCTAGCCACCTAGCCCGCCCCGCCGCCTCGTCGTCCGCGGCCCCGTCTCCCCGCCGCTACGCGGCCCCGTCTCCCAGCCGCTACGCGGCCCTGTCTTCTAGCCACCCCGCGACCTACCCCACGTAGCGGCATCGGCCCCTTTCCACCGCATTGCATCGCACCCTACCGTACTGCACCGCACCGCACACTACCGCATTGCACCGTACCGCACCATACACCACTGCTTCCCGCCGCACTCTGTTGCTCAATACAGCGCCACTACTGCCTTTCTGCTACTACCACAACCATGATGGCGGACTCAGTTCTGCGCTTTGACGCGGAGGGTCAGCGGATTGAGTTCGACACGTGGCTCGTCGACCTCCGTCGTTACCTCACCAGTCAGCGGCAGGACGGCCACTCCCTGGCCGTTCACATCGACGGTATGCTCCCCTGCCCTGACCCCCCTATTGCTCTACTCGCTTACCCCACCTCTGTTGACCCTTGCCCGCGCTGTCTGGTTGTCGCATGACGTTGTCGCACAGCTCGCGATCAGTCATGCCCTCCCCCTGTCTGAGCGCCCCCGCTTTAGGTCAGTCAGGACTGCGCAGGAGTTCCTAGAGGCTGTTGTCGCGTGCTATTCCACTTCACCCTCTGCCTCCGTCGGTCGCCTGCTCCTGCCTATGCTCTTTCCTAATCTCGCGTCTTTCCCCCCTGTCGCTGACCTGGCCGCCCACTTGCGCACGCTAGACGCGACCTGGCACGCTGCCTGCACTGAGGCCCAGCTTCGTGTGTTTCAGCCCCCCATCTGCTCTACCCTCTACCTGCTTGCCACCCGCCTCCTTGACCACCTTGCTACAGCCCGCGATCACTTTCTTAGTCTCCACCCCACTGACCTCACCCTCACTGACTTTGTCGACACCCTGTCTGCCATAGAGACTTGTCAGCGCTCTATCGCCCAGTCTAGCAGTACTGTGCCAGTCACTTTCTTTCAGGGTTGTGCCCCCTTTCAGTGCACTTACTCTTACGGTTGTGCTGCTATCGCTGAGACAGCCATCACGGCTGCCACAACAAAGTTTCGTCCGGGTAAGGGTCGCCGCCCCAAGGCTGAGAGCGGCGGAGGTAGCGGAGGAGGGGGTGGAGGCGGTGGTGAAGGTGGTTCGCCCGCTGGTAGTACCGACGAGGGGGCTGGGGCTGGTGCCTCGGAGCAGCAGCCCCAGCAGCAGCACCAGGAGTAGGCACCGCAGCTGGACCAGCAACAGCAGCACCACCACCAGCCGCAGCAGCAGCAGCAACAGCGGCGGGTCGGTCGTCTCCTGCCCGGGTGGCCTGGCGCTGGTGGTGGACGTGGTCGTAGTGGTCGTGCGCGCAACGTGTCGTCGGGTGGTGGTCTGAGTGACGGGCGTTGCCAGTACTAGCTCCAAACCGGTCCTCGCTGCGGCCTCGTGTGCGGTAAGACCGACCATACCCCCACTCGTTGTTTTAGTCGCCTAGACGACTTGTTTCATCTCCGCTTCGGCCCGGCGCCAGACCTCCATGACTGGCACAGTCAGCTCCGCTGTGGTGTTAGGATCTTTGATATGGACATGGATGAGATTAGCTCTGCTTTGAATATGTTGTATGTCGATGAATCTAGTGTGACTGGTTCCTATTATCTCGTGTTGCCTAGTGTAGGTGTGCCCAGTATGCCTAGTGTAGGCTTCCCTGCTGCGTCAGGCGTACGATCCCCAGTATTGTTTAGCCTTGGCTCCACCCTCGCTCGTCCGACCCCTACCGCCACGGCCGCGCTCTCCTTCACCCTGTACTCCGGCGCTTCCTGGTGTTTCTTTCGGGACTCCACTACGCTTACGCCGCTTGCCGCTCCCGCTGCAGTTGTCCTTGTAGACCCCTCCTCAGGTCTTGTAGTTGCCCGTAGCTCCACCACCCTTCCCTGTCCGGCGGTTCCTTCGGGCTCCCTTACAGGCCTGCATATCCCCTCGTTCTCTAGGAACCTAGTTGGTGTCGGCTGTCTCCAGGACCTTGGCGTCACCACTACGTTCCCTGGTCACAAGCGGTACGCTGTCTGTACCGAGGCTGCCACTGGTGCTCCCCTCACCACGTTCCCCCGGGACCCGGTGTCTGGCCTGTTCACGCTGGACACCGCGTCCCCCCCGGTTGGGACGTCTCCCCAAGTGTCTGCGTCTACCCAGGTTGCTGCGGCTTGCTCGTGTCGGTCGCTTACTCACCCGACGCTTCTGTGGCACCACCGTCTAGGTCACCATGCCCTCACCCGTCTTCGTCACATGTCTTAGCACGGTCTTGTCTTAGGTCTCCGTGAGTCGTTCCCCGCGCTACCCTCCTCACTAGCGCCGCTGTGCATGCCCTACGTCGAGGGCCAGCTCCGTCGTGCCCCTCACTCCTCCCCGTTCCCTCCCACCGCCCCACCGTTGCAGACCCTGCACATGGACGTCTGGGGTCCCGCTCCCGTCCATGGTTCGTGTCGAGAGCGCTACTTCCTGGTGCTTGTCGACGATTACACCCGCTATACCACGGTGCTTCCCCTGGAGCTGAAAGTCAAGTTGCGTGACGTTCTTATCCCGTGGCTTGTCTCTGCGCGTGCTCACCGAGGTCTCCCTGTTTTGCGTCTTCACTCCGACCGTGGTGGTGAGTTCGCCTCTGGCTGCCTTGCTCGCTTCTGTCGTGTGGAGGGCATCACCCAAATGTTCACCTTGCCGTACTCCCCGCAGCAGAATGGGGTCGCTGAGCGACGCATCGGCTTGGTCATGGAGGTGGCTCATACGTGCATGATCCATGCCGGTGCACCCCATTTTCTGTGGTCGTTCGCCGTTCGCTACGCCGCTCACCAGCTTAACCTGTGGCCGCACCCTCAGCGGCCGGAGGTTTCGCCGACCCTCCTCTGGACGCGTCTGCGTTTCACGTCTAGGGCTGCCTTGCTCACTGCCCGCACTGTCCCCTGTGTCTTCCTAGGTTTCCCCCTCAACTCGTCTGACTGGCAGTTCTACCACCCGCCTTCTCACCGTTTCTTTCACTCTCGCAACGTCAGTTTTGACGAGTTCGTCTCCTTCTATTACCGATTTCCCCACTGTGGTCCCCCGGTCACTCCCCCCCAGTTCCTGGTTCCCCCCCCCCAACCGGTAGTCCCTGCTCCTCCTCCCCCTCCCCGCCCTGCCTCGTCTGGTGTGTCCCACGTCACTCCCCTCCCGTCGGTTGTCCCTGCTGAGGAGTCTGCTGACTCTCATGGCTCGGCGGAGTCCCTTCCCCTGCGTGTCCCCGCCCCGGTCTCCCCTCCCTTGTCGTCGACGTTGTTGTCACAGCCGCAGCCGCCTCCGCCGCAGCTGCCGTCGTCATCGCCGCTGGAGTTCGTGCGTTCTGGAAGTGCTGGGCAGCGTGCTGGAGTGGGTACTGGAGCGGGTTCCCGTTATGGGGGTGCTGGCGTGGAGCTTATCGGAGGGAGTTGTCCTGTCGCTGGAGCGGGTTCCCGTTCTGGAGGTGCTGGGTGAGCGGCCTAGCTCTGCCCCGGTTTTGTACGCTGACAACATGGCCATGGTCCTCCTGTGTCAGGAGCCTAGACTCGAGGGCGGAGGGAAGCACATCCAGCTGCAGTACTTCCTCCTGCGCGAGCTACAGCAGCGTCGCCAGACCCGCATAGTACACTTGGTCCCCGGTGCCAATACAGC
Organism: Closterium sp. NIES-67; assembly: GCA_027943415.1. Lineage (NCBI taxonomy): Eukaryota > Viridiplantae > Streptophyta > Zygnematophyceae > Desmidiales > Closteriaceae > Closterium > Closterium sp. NIES-67. The sequence continues at coordinate 151,180 of BQMB01001577.1, read as the reverse complement.
TGATATCTTTACGAAGGCGCTTGCACGTAAAGATCATCAGCGGCACTGTGTACAGCTAGGTCTCATTCCTGTAGCCACTCACTTGCTAGGACCTTGATTGCGTACACCAGGGCTGACTTTTCAAAAAAAGGCACTCTGATTTTACCCCCAAAAAAATTCCGCAAGTCTGAAGGACCATTTTCCAGATTTTGCCTACTCTGAAATCTCACTATCCAAAAGTTGACTAGTCTGAAATACCCAGGGTTCAAAATGTCGAATCAGAGTCGACGCGTCGAAGTTGACGGAAAAATACGGGCCGTAAATGATTACATAGATTGACGGAGTCTGTACACACACACGTGGCCCCTTTATCAGAGTAGAAGAATGAATTAAAAGAGAGAGAACATGTGAATATACCTAAGAGTTGTACCCTATATAAGACATGACTCTATTCAGTCTATGCAAACATAGTAGATATACATGTTTGACACACCCCCTAGACTGCATAGGGGCAGGTCATGACAAAACAGCTCAGGGTGGCACTACTTGTCCAGCCTCTGAGACAAGGGTCTAAAAGACCAGTCAGAAGGAGTACAGACAAGGCAAGAACAAGTACAGGGCGGCACTACTAGTCCAACCACTGTGAGAGGACACAAGTCCAGTCTGAGTGTACATATATATAGGACAGTACAAAGTCAAGGCCCAAGCAAGTGAGAGATGACAGGAACTAGACCAAGCTGTACACAGTGCCGCTGATGATCTTTAGGCGCAAGTGCCTTCGTAAAGATATCAGCTGTGTTGGCACCTGAGGCCAAGTGTACTACGCGGGCCTGGCGTCGCTGCTGTAGCTCGCGCAGGAGGAAGTACCGCAGCTGGATGTGCTTCGCTCTGCCCTCGAGTCGAGGCTCCTGACACAGGAGGATCATGGCCCTGTTGTCAGCGTACAGGACCGGGGCAGAGCTAGGCTGCTCACCTAAGTCAGCGAGCAAGAAGGTCAGCCAGCGGAGCTCCTGTGCCGCCATGGCACCGGCGTAGATCTCAGCCTCACAGCTGGACTGGGCAACAGACGAGGAGCGGGTAGCTCTCCACGAGACAGCACCTGAGCCAAGGCTGAAGCAGTAGCCCTGGGAAGACCTGAGCGTCTCAGCGTCGTCTGCCCAAGAAGCGTCTCTGTGTCCAGTCAGGACAACCGGCCTGCGTCCGCCTAGCACTAACCCCATGCCCAATGTACTAGCAAGATAACGCAGAACCCTCTTAGCGGCAGACCAGTGCTGAGGTCGATGTCTGCCTGTGGCCACAAAGCGCGCCAGGATGCTGAGAGGGTATGCGAGATCTGGGCGAGTGCAAGTCATCAGGTACATGAGGCAACCCACTAGCTCAGCGTAAGGACCACTGGGATCTACCGACTCCTCAGGAACTGGAGCGGAGAGTCTGTGGTCCAGAGGAAGAGGGGTGGGCTGTGCTGAGGAGAACTGAAGGCCGAACCTCTGAAGGACCTGGCGCACCAAGTGTGACTGAGTCAGGGTGATGGTGCGCGCGGCTCTGTCCCTGGAGATCTGCAAACCAAGGTAACGGCGCAGCTCTCCAAGGTCAGTGCAAGTGTGTCTCTTCAGCAGCTCTGCCTTCACGGAGGCCAGTGCGTCCCTGTCTGCAGTGGCAAAGACCAGGTCATCTACGTAGACAAGGATGTAAAACGGAGTCTAGCCAGCACGAACAAAGAGTGAGGGGTCTGCAGAGGACGGAAAGAACTGCAGGTCAGCGAGGGTAGCACGCAACGTGTCGTGCCACTCACGGGGCGCTTGGCGCAGGCCGTAGACTGGGCGCCGCAGAAGCCACTGGGTCCCAGGAGGGAAGGCGCCAGTGAAGCCCTGAGGGCGACGCAGGTAGACCTGCTCGTGTAGGCTGCCCTGAAGGAAGGCAGTGGAGAAGTCGAGGGAGTGAAGCTCGTAGTCACGCTGAGCCGCTACGTGTAGCAGAACCCGAAGAGTAGTCATCTTCGGGGTAGGAGCGAAAGTCTGAAAGAAGTCCACCCCCTTGCGCTGACTGAAACCTCTAGCCACGTAGCGCGCCTTGAACACAGGCGGCTCTCCAGGAGGGCGCTTCACCTTGAAGAGCCAGCGGCCATCGACTACGTTCACCCCAGGTGGGGGAACTGCATCGACGAAGGTGCCGGTGGATCTCCAAGATGCCATCTCCTGCTCCATGGCAGCTATCCACTGAGAGGCCCAGGGTCCCGAAACCGCCTCAGCGTAAGTACGAGGGGTCGGGATGTCGAAAGCGTCTGGGTCACCCTCAGGGACTAGCAGCATGGAACAGAGATGGGGAGCAGCCTCGGACAGGAAAGCAAGCTCGAACTGGCGGTCCTCCAGGACGTCACTGCCGAGGGCAGGAGCACCCCCGACAGACGGAGGACAGGAAGTGTCAGAGACCAGAGCGGTGGCGTAGTCAAGGCGGCGGGTAGAGGCGAAGTCAGCGACCGCAGCGACCAGGGCGTCAAGACTCGAAACCGGAATAGACGGGTCGGTAACGAGAGAGGCAAGGACCCGAGGAACAAGAGGACGAGCAGCACGAAAGAAGTCAGACAGAGGAGGAGACGCAACTGTAAGAGAAGACGGAGGAGGCGACGGGAGGAGGGGAGGACGAGACGCGTGGGAACGTAGCAACATAGGGTGAGAGCGCGGGGCGGGGGAGACAGGACGAGCATGGGAGGGACGGCGAGACCAGACGTGAGAGGGAGGCGTCGGGTCAGGAGACAGAGGAGGGGACACGGGTGGGGAACGAGGGGGAAAACGAGCCGGGGACGAGTGCGGCGGAGGGAACACGGGGCCGTAGACTGGAAGAGGAGGAGACGGCAGGAGAGGAACAGGCGCAGGGTCAGGGGACGGAAGGCCGAGCAGACGAAGGGCGGACACCGGCGGGGACTGCTGCTGCTGCGACACAACACCAACACCAGGGCCGCAAGCTGCACGACGGCTACCTCCCGAACCCTCCACGCCGGCACCCCCAGAAGGGACACCCCCAGAGCCCGAAACCCCGCCAGCGCCGGTACCACCCCCCGTCTTGCCGGGAGAAGCCACGACAGGAGCCCAGCAACGAGTACCCACCTCAACTCCAGCAACCCCAGAGTCCACGAACGGCGGCAGCGACGACAGCGGCGGCGGCGGCGGCGTCGGCGGCAACAACTGCTGCGACGGCGGAGACGACAGCTGCCGCAGCTGTGGCGACGGCGGCTGCGGAGGCGGTGGAGGTGGAGACAGCGAGGGAGGGACTGGCGGCGAGGACTGCGCCGGGGGACTACCAGAGTCAGAAGACTCCTTGACCGGGACGACCGACGGGAGGGGGGTGACGTGAGACACACCAGAGGGGGCCGGACGGGGGGGAGGGGGGGGGGGAGGGGCAGGGACCACCAGGGAGGGAGGAACCTGGAACAGGGGGGGAGTAACCGGGGGACCACGGTGGGGAAAGCGGCGGTAGAAGGAGACGGACTCGTCAAAGGTGACGTCGCGAGAGTGAAAGAAGCGGTGAGACGGCGGGTGGTAGAAGTGCCAGTCAGACGCGTCAAGGGGGAAACCGAGGAAGACGCAGGGAAGGGTGCGGGCAGTGAGCTTGTCCGCGGCAGAGGCACGAACGTGAGCAAGGCAGCCCCAGACGTGGAACGCAGACGCGGCACCAGGGGACCTGGTCCACAGAAGGGTCGGCGAAACCTGCGGCCGCTGGAGGTGCGGCCACAGGTTAAGCTGGTGAGCAGCGTAGCGCACGGCGAACGGCCACAGAAAATGGGGTGCACCGGCATGGATCATGGAGATGCGAGCCACCTCCATGACCAAACCGATGCGTCGCTCAGCGACCCCATTCTGCTGCGGGGAGTCTGGCAGGGTAAACGTCTGGGTGATGCCCTCCGCATGACAGAAGCGACCGAGGACACCGGAGGCAAACTCGCCACCACGGTCGGAGTGAAGACGCAAGACAGGGAGACCGCGGTGGACACGAGTAGAGACAAGCCAGGGGATGAGAGCGTCAGGCACGTCGGCCTTGCGCTCCAGGGGAAAGACGGTGGTGTAGCGCGTGAAGTCGTCGACAAGCACGAGGAAGAAGCGCTCGCGACGCGGCCCAGGGACGGGGGCGGGGCCCCAGACGTCGATGTGTAGAGTCTGCAGCTGTGCGGCGGTAGGGGGAAACGAGGAGGAGTGAGGGGCACGGCGAAGCCGGCCCTCGACGCAAGGCGTGCAAGGTGGGGCGGGGGAGGAGGGAAACTCGGGGAACGAACCGGGGAGACCAAGGACGAGACCGTGCTGGGACATGTGACGCATACGCGGGAGCGCAGGGTGACCAAGGCGGTGGTGCCAAAGGAGTGTCAGGTGAGTGAGGGACCGACAGGAGCAAGCAGCAGCAACCTGAGTAGACGCAGCCACCTGGGGGGACGTCCCAGCCGGGGAAGTCACGGTGTCAAGTGTGAACAGGCCTGACACCGGGTCCCGGGGGAACGTGGTAAGGGGGGCACCAGTGGCGGCCTCGGTACAGACAGCATACCGCTCGTACCCAGGGAACGTAATGGTGACGCCAAGGTCCTGGAGGCAGCCGACACCAACTAGGTTCCTGGAGACCGAGGGGATATGCAGGCCTGTGAGCGAACCCGAAGGAACCGCCGGACAGGGAAGGGAGGTGGAACTGCGGGCTACGACCGGACCACCGGAGGGGTCAGCAAGAGAAACGGCAGCAGGAACAGGAAGCGGCGTCAGCGTAGTGGAGTCGCGGAAGAAACACCGGGAAGCGCCAGAGTCCAAGGTGAAGGAAAGTGCAGCAGTGGCGCCTGGCGGCGGAGAAGCGGTGGAAGCACCGAGGCTACACAAAGCAGGAGATCCTACGCCTGACGCAGCAAGGGAGTCTATGCTAGGCACACCTATACTAGGCAATACGGGGTAATAAGAAGGAAGCACACTAGAGTCATCAGCATACATCACATGCGGGGCGGCTACAATGGCATCCATGTCCAAGTCAAAAATCTGAATAGTACGCCTAAGCAAACTGTGCCAGTCCGGGAGGTCGGGCGACGGGCCAAAGCGCTGACGGAACAGGTCGTCCAGGCGACGAAAACAGCGAGGAGTGGAATGACCGATCTTACCGCAAACGAAGCCGCGGCGCGGACCGGTCTGGATCTGGTACTGACAGTGCACGCCTACGGAACCACCACCCGGCGCACCACCACGCGCACGGCCACTACCAGCTCCAGGCCACCCGGGCGGGAGGGCACTCGCATGCCTCGTCTGCGGCGGCTGCTGGGGCTGCTGCGGAGGCTGCGGCTGCGTCGACTGCTGCTGCTGCTGCGGCTGCTGAGGCAGTGGGTCAGCCGGACTGGGCAGCGTCCCCTCGTCCGCTCCAGCACCAGACGACCCGACTCCACCACCACCCCCTCCTGCACCCCCGCCTCCCCCGCCGCGCCCAGCCTTGGGGCGGCGACCCTTCCCCGAGCGAAACTGTGCGGCTGCAGCAGTCTCAGCCACAGCGACAGAGCCGTCGGAGAAGGTACACTGAGCGGGGGCACAACCCTGAAAGATAGGGACCGGCACGGTACCGCTCGCCTGGGCGATGGAGCGGTGGCGAGTCTCGATAACAGTCAGGGTGTCTACGAAGTCGGTGAGGGTGAGCTCTGCGGGGTGAATGCTAAGGAACTGGTCGCGGGCGGCGGCAAGGCGGTCAGGGAGGCGGGTGGCAAGCAGGTAGAGGGTACAGGTCATGGGCGGCTGGTGGGCTCTATGCTGTGCATCAGTGCAGGCAGCGCGCCAGGTCTCATCTATCGAGCGCAGGTGGGCAGCTAGGTCAGAGACAGTGGGGAAAGACGCAAGGTCAGGAAAGAGCATCGGGAGGATCAGCCGACCCACGGAGGCAGCAGGGGGGGCAGAATAGCGCTTGATGACAGCATCTAAGTAGGCATGGGCGGTAGTGATGGACCTAAAGCGAGGGCGCTCAGGCGGGGGAAGGGCATTGCTAATGGCGAGCTGAGCAACAGCGTCTCGGGAAAGCCAGACAGAGCGTGGTAGGGCAGCGGCGGCAGTGGACTCGCGCTCAGCGGGTGTGGGGTCGGCGGGCAGCACAGCAGGGGGGTCTAGGCAGGGGAGCGTACCGTCAAGGTGTGCGGAAAGCGGGTGGCCATCCTGCCGCTGGCCGGTGAGGTGGCGGCGGAGGTCGGCAAGCCACGCCTCGAACTCCAGTGGCTGACCTTCAGCATCGAAGCGAAGCTCCGCCGCCATCAGGAGCAGGGAAGGACTAGACAGCGCGGTGCAGAACAGTGCAGTGGGGTGCAGTGCGGTGCAGTGCTGTGCAATGCGGTGCAGTGCGGTCTAGTGCGGTGCAGTGCGGTCCAGTGCGGTGCAGTGCGGTGCAGTGCGATCCAGTGTGGTGCAGTGCGGTGCAGTGCGATGCAGTGCGGGGCAGGGAAGTGCAGTGCGGTGCAAAGCGGTGCAGGGAACGGGGGACAGTACCAGGGAGGATGTAGGGCCGGGGCTGTGACGACGAGGCTGGGCAGGGCGAGACGAGGCCGGGCAGGGCGCGGCGAGGCCGGGCAGGGCGCGACGGGGCCCGGCAGAGCGCGTCGAGGCCGGGCAGGGCGCGACGGGGCTAGGCAGGGCGCGACAAGGCCGGGCGAGCACGACGGGGCCGGGCAGGCGCGACGGGGCCGGGCAGGCGCGACGGGGGCCGGGCAGGCGCGACGGGGCCGGGCAGGCGCGACGGGGCCGGGCAGGCGCGACGAGGCCGGGCAGGCGCGACGGGGCCGGGCAGGCGCGACGGGGGGGCCGGGCAGGCGCGACGGGGCCGGGCGAGCACGACGGGGCCGGGCAGGTGCGACGGGGCCGAGCAGGCGCGACGGAGGCCGGGCAGGCGCGACGGGGGCCGGGCAGGCGCGACGAGGGCCGCGCGAGCGCGACGGGGCTAAAGGAGGGACGGGGCCCAGGAGGGGCGCGACAGAGCAGGGAGGTGCGACAGGGCCCAGGAAGGGGCGTCTGGGCTAGGAGGCGCGACGGGGCCCAGGAGGGGCGCGAACGGGCGAGGAGGCGCGCTAGGGGCCCAGGAGGGGCGCGACTGGGCTAGGAGGCGTGCTAGGGGCCCAGGAGGGGCGCGACTGGGCTAGGAGGCGCTTTAGGGGCCCAGGAGGGGCGCGACTGGAGTAGGAGGCACGATAGGGCCCAGGAGGGGCGCGACGGGGCTAGGAGGCGCGACGGGGCCCAGGAGGGGCGCGACTGGGCTCTGAGGCGCGATAGGGCCCAGGAGGGGCGTGGCTGGGCGAGGAGGGGCGACGGGGCCCAGGAGGGGCGCGGCTGGGCTAGGAGGAGCGACTGGGCCCAGAAGGGGCGCGTCTGAGCTAGGAGGCACGGTAGGGCCCAGGGAGGCGCGACTGGGCTACGAGAGACGAAGGGCCTTGGAGGGGCGCGGCGGGGCCTAGCGAGGGTAGGAGCGGAAGCGATAAGTGGAGGGGGGGTCGAAACCTACGCGTGATACCATATCAGAGTAGAAGAATGAATTAAAAGAGAGAGAACATGTGAATATACCTAAGAGTTGTACCCTATATAAGACATGACTCTATTCAGTCTATGCAAATATAGTAGATATACATGTTTGACACCCTTATCTAATGTGGCTCTGGGTGGGAACCCGACACCTGTTCAATCCCCCAAGTTCAAGTTCCCCCACAAAGTTCTCCACTTCCGAGTGTGCAAGTATGATGACGTGCAAAACTTCGTGGGGGCTGGTTCATTTCCCCCATAAATTTCATAAATTCGTGTGATATTAACGCAAATATTCCGAAGCACTCGCGTTCTGCAAATGCCGAGGCCGAGCTTTTTGTGACGTATCGCAAAGCCGACATTGTGAAGGCGTGTTCTTACTCGACACGTTGTCGGGCAACTTCGCTTCATTCAAGATTTTTCCCGTCAGATTCGCTTGTCAATTACGAATTGACACGAGTTAGCGTGTTCCTTATATCACGTAGACACACGCCCTGAAGCACGTCGAATTGAAAGTCTGTCTACAAGCTGTCCTTGCAAGTGTATGATTGGTTGTCGAGGGACTTGTGTCAGCCCCTGAGAGAACTTCGAAAAGAAAAGAAAAATAAAGGCAAAAGGGCTGTGGAAAGAATGTCCCTAAAAATGGAAAACTTAGCCGATTCTCGTTCGTAGGTGGGGGTGTGAGAGGGGTGCCTCTAGAGCAGGACTTCAACAAAATTTATGGGTTGCTGGGTGTGTGGGGGAACTGTCTCTGGCTGAAATTTATAGGTTGCTGGGTGTGTGAGAGGACTTGACTCTGGTGGCTGGGAACTTAGTCGATTTTTTTGGGTTCAGGGCAGGTAGGTGCAGTATGTCAGTCTCAGTCACATAGTCAGTCTTTTGTGGGTGTTGGAGGTGTGAGAGGGGTGTCTCTAGAACAGGACTTCAACAATTTTTACGCGCTGCTGGTTGTGCTGGGGGGAGCTGTCTCTGGCTGCTAGGACTTAGCCAGATTTTATAGGTTGCGGGGCGGGGCGGGGTGTGTGAAAGGACTTGACTCTGGCCATTGGGGATATGGACAAAAATTTCTGGGTGAGGGCAGGTAGGTATGTCTGTCTCAGGGTCCGTACGCGCTGTGCTCTGAAAAATCAGTATCCACAAACTGCCAAGTCTGAGATTCTCAGGATTAAAAAACATATAACTCTGAAGGGTTCAGCATTCAGAAATTGGCAAGTCTGAAAAATCAGGATCGGCAAAAAAATAGGTCTGAAATTTCAGACAATCAGACTAAAATAGTCTGATAAAATCAGCCCTGGCGTACACACCTTTATGTATATTACCTTGAATGCCTTGTGGCCTCTTCCCAGTGGCTGGACTAGTAGTGCCGCCCTGGTCTTGCTTTTGCCTTGTTTGTACTCGTTTGACGTGTCTTTACACCCTTGCCTCAGAGGCTGGACTAGTAGTGCCACCCTGAGCTGCTTCTCTCTCACCGGGCACTGCCCCTATCCAGTCAAGAGGGTGTTGTCAAACATGTCTATGTGTTATGTTTGTATAGACTGTATAGGGTAGCCTCTTAGAGGGTACAACACTTAGCTATATTGTGTGTACTCTCTCTGTATCACCAACACTTCAATTTCTGATATGGTATCACGCGTAGGTAGGATCCCCCCCCCCCCCCACCTACCGCTTCCGCTCGCCCCCCTAGCCCCGTCGTGACCCCCCCCCTAGCCCCGTCGCGCCCCTTCTTGGGACCCGTCGCGCCCCTCCTGGGCCCCGTAGCGCCCCTCCTGGGCCCCGTAGCTACCCTCCTGGGCCCCGTAGCGCCCCTCCTGGGCCCCGTCGCGCCCTCTCTGGGCCCTGTAGCGCCCCTCCTGGGCTCTGTCGCGCCCCTCCCAGACCCCGTCGCGCCCCCCCCTGGGTCCCGTCGCGCCCCTTCCAGGCCCCGTAGCGCCCCTCCTAGGTCCCGTCGCGCCCCTCCCAGGCCCCGTAGCGCCCCTCCTGGGACCCGTCGCGCCCTTCCTGGGCCCCGTAGCGCCCCTCCTGGGCCCCGTCGCGCCCCTCCCAGGCCCTGTAGCGCCCCTCCTGGGACCCGTCGCGCCCCTCCTGGGCCCCGTAGCGCCCCTCCTGGGCCCCGTCGCGCCCCTCCCAGGCCCTGTAGCGCCCCACCTGGGACCTGTCGCGCCCCTCCTGGGCCCCGTAGCGCCCCTCCTGGGCCCCGTCGCGTCCCTCCCAGGCCCCGTCGCGCCCCTCCCAGGCCCCGTCGCGCCCCTCCTGGGCCCCGTAGCGCCCCTCCTGGGCCCTGTCGCGCCCCTCCTGGGCCCCTGCAGCGCCCCTCCTAGGCCCCCCGTCGCGCCCGCCCGGTCCTGTCGCACCAGCCTGGCCCCGTCGCCCACGCTCGGCCCTGTCCTGCTCGCCCGGCCCCGTCGCAGCCGCCCGGCCCCGTCGCATCAGCCCGGCCCTGTCGCGCCCGCCCGGCGCCGTCGCACCGGCCCGGCCCTGTCGCCCCCGCCTGGCCTAGTCGCCCCGGCCCGGCCCTGTCGCACCAGCCCGGCCTTGTCGCGCCCGCCCGGCCCCGTCGCGCCAGCCCGGCCCCGGCGTCCTCGCCCGGCCCGGTAGCACCTGCCCGGCCCCGCTGCCCCGGCCCCGTCCTCCTCCCTGGTACTGTTCCCCCCCACCTTGCCCAGCACAGCCCTGCACCGTACCGCCACGCACCACCCTGTACTGCCTTACACCGCACTGCACCTCACTGCACCGCACTGCACCGCACTGCACCGCATTGCACCGCACTGCACCGCACTGGACCGCCCTGCACCGCACTGTACCGCACTGCACCGCACTGCACCGCACTGTACTGCACTACACTGCACTGCACCGCCCTGCACCGCACTGGACTGTTCCTGATGGCGGCGGAGCTTCGCTTCGACGCTGAAGGTCAGCCCCTAGAGTTCGAGGCGTGGCTTGCCGACCTCCGCCGCCAACTCACTGGCCAGCGGCAGGATGGTGAACCGCTTTCCGCACATCTTGACGGTACGCTCCCCTGCCCAGACCCTCCTGCTATTCTGCCCGCTGACCCCACACCCACTGAGCGTGAGTCTACTGCTGCCACTGCCCGTGCGCGCTCTGTCTGGCTTTCTCGCGATGCTGTCGCCCAGCTTGCCATTAGCAACGCCCTCCCCCCGTCCGAGCGTCCTCGCTTTAGGTCCCTCACTACTGCTCAGGCCTACTTAGATGCCGTCATCAAGCGCTATTCCACCCCTCCGGCTGCCTCGGTGGGTCGCCTGATCCTCCCGATGCTCTTTCCTGACCTTGCTTCTTTCCCCACTGTCTCTGACCTCGCTGCCCACCTGCGCTCGATAGAGGAGACCTGGCGCGCCGCCTGCACTGACGCACAGCTTAGAGCCCACCAGCCGCCCATGACCTCTACCCTCTACCTGCTTGCCACCCGCCTCCCTGACCGCCTTGCTGTCGCCCGCGACCGCTTCCTTAGTGTTCACCCCGCAGACCTCACCCTCACTGACTTTGTCGACACCCTGACTGTGATAGAGACCCGTCACCGCTCCATCGCCCAGGCGAGCGGTGTCGTGCCTGTCCCTATCTTTCAGGGTTGTGCCCCCGCTCAGTGCACCTTCTCCGACGGCTCTGCCGCAGTGGCTGAGACTGCTGCTGCAGCGCAGGCCCGTTCTGGGAAGGGCCGCCGCCCCAAGGCTGGGCGCGGCGGAGGGGGCGGCGGGGGTGCGGGCGGGGGTAGTGGTGGGGTCGGGTCGCCTGGTGCTGGAGCGGACGAGGGGACCCTGCCCAGTCCAGCTGAGTCGCCGCCCCTGCAGTTGCAGCAGCCGCCGCAGTCGCAGCCTTCGCAGCAGCCGCAGCAGCCGTTGCAGACGCGGCAGACGAGTGTCCTCCCGCCAGGGTGGCCCGGCGCTGGCGGTGGACGGGCGCGTGGTGGTGTGCCGCGTGGTGGCTCTGCCGGCGGCCGTTGTCAGTACCAGATCCAGACCGGTCCTCGCCGCGGCTTCGTTTGCGGTAAGATCGGTCACTCCACTCCCCGCTGTTTTCGTCGCCTGGACGACCTCTTTCGTCAGCGCTTCGGCCCGTCGCCAGACCTCCCGGACTGGCACAGTTTGCTTAGTCGACAGATTCAGATCTTTGATATGGACATGGATGCTATTGTTTCTGCTCTGCATGTGATGTATGCTGATGACTCTAGTGTGCTTCCGGCTTATTACTCACTGTTGCCTAGTGTAGGTGTGCCTAGTGTACCCTCCCCTGCTGCGTCAGGCGTAGGATCCCTTGCTTTGTGTAGTCTTGGTGCTTCTGCCGTCGTTCCGTCGCCAGCCCCCTCGGCTTCGCTTTCCTTCACCTTGGACTCTGGCGCCTCTCGGTGTTTCTTCCGCGACTCCACCACCCTGACGCCGCTTCCTGTTCCTGCTGCCGTTTCTCTTGCTGACCCCTCCGGCGGTCCGGTAGTCGCCCGCAGTTCCACCACCCTTCCCTGTCCGGCGGTTCCGTCGGGCTCTCTTACAGGTCTGCATATCCCCTCGTTCTCCAGGAACCTAGTTGGTGTCGGCTGCCTCCAGGACCTTGGCGTCACCACTACGTTCCCTGGTCACGAGCGGTATGCTGTCTGTACTGAGGCCGCCACTGGTGCCCCCCTGTCCACGTTCCCCCGGGACCCGGTATCCGGCCTGTTCACTCTGGACACCGTGCCCCCCCCGGCTGGAGCGCCCCCTCAGGTGGCTGTGTCTACCCAGGTTGCTGCTGCCTGCTCCTGTCGCTCCCTCACTCACCCGACCCTCCTGTGGCACCACCGCCTAGGTCACCCTACGCTCCCGCGTCTGCGTCACATGTCCCAGCACGGTCTTGTCCTTGGTCTCCCAGGTTCACTCCCCGCGTTTCCCTCCTCCCCAGCTCCACCTTGCACGCCTTGTGTCGAGGGTCGGCTTCGCCGTGCCCCTCACTCCTCCTCGTTCCCCCCTACCGCCGCGCCGCTGCAGACCCTGCACCTGGACGTCTGGGGCCCCGCCCCCGTCCCTGGGCCGCGTCGTGAGCGCTACTTCCTTGTGCTTGTCGACGACTTCACTCGTTACACCACAGTCTTTCCCCTGGAGCGCAAGGCCGACGTGCCTGGCGCCCTTGGCTTGTCTCTGCGCGTGTCCACCGCGGTCTCCCTGTCTTGCGTCTTCACTCAGACCGTCGTGGCGAGTTTGCCTCCGGTGTCCTTGGTCGCTTTTGTCGTGCGGAGGGCATCACCCAGACGTTCACCCTACCGGACTCCCCACAGCAGAATGGGGTCGCTGAGCGACGCATCGGTTTGGTCATGGAGGTCGCTCGCACCTCCATGGTCCATGCCGGTGCACCCCATTTTCTGTGGCCGTTCGCTGTGCGCTACGCTTCTCACCAGCTTAACCTGTGGCCGCACCCTCAGCAGCCGCAGGTTTCGCCGACCCGTCTGTGGACTGTGTCTCCTGGTGACGCGTCTGCGTTCCACGTCTGGGGCTGCCTTGCTCACGTCCGTGCCTCCGGCACGGATAAGCTCACTGCCCGCACTCTTCCCTGCGTCTTCCTCGGTTTCCCCCTTGACGCGTCCGACTGGCACTTTTACCACCCGCCGTCTCACCGCTTCTTTCACTCTCGTGACGTCACCTTTGACGAGTCCGTCTCCTACTACCGCCGCTTCCCCCACCGTGGTCCCCCGGTTACCCCCCCCCTGTTCCTGGTCACCCCTTCCCCGGTAGTCCCTGCCCCTCCTCCTCCTCCTCCCCGTCCTGCCCCCTCTGGTGTCTCCCACGTCACCCCCCTTCCGTCCGTGGACCCGGTTGAGGAGTCTTCTGACTCTGGTGGCCCTCCGGTGCAGTCCTCACCGGCCGCCCCTCCCCAGGTGTCCCCTCCCTAGTCCCCTCCTCTGCCGCCCCTGCCGCCGCTGCAGCCGTCGCCGTCGCCGCTGCCGCCGTCGCCGCCCCCGTTCGCTGACTCTGGGGGTGCTCGTCCCGGTCGCCCTGCGGGTGGTCCCTCTGGGGGTGCGGGTGTGGAGAGTGCCGGTGGTAGCCGAGGAGCAGCTTGCGGTCCAGGTGTCGCCGTTGTGCCGCCGCAGCAGCAGTTCCCACCGGTGTCCGCCCTTCGCCTGCTCGGCCTTCCGTCCCCCGACCCTGCGTCGGTTCCTCCCCGCCCGTCTCCTCCTCTTCCTGTCTACGGCCCTGTTTTCCCTCCGCCGGACTCGTCCCCGGCCCGTCTCCCCCCTCGTTCCCCTCCTGTGTCCCCTCCCCTGTCTCCTGACCCGACTCCTCCGTCCCACGTCTGGTCTCACCGTCCCTCCCGTGCTCGTCCTGCCTCGCCTGTCTTGCGCTCCCACCCTATGTTGCTTCGTTCACACGCGTCTCGTCCTCCCCTTCTGCCGTCGCCTCCTCCGTCCTTCCTTGTTGTTGCGCCCCCCCCGCTGTCCGACTACCTTCGTGCCGCTCGTCCTCTCGTTCCTCGGGTCCTTGCCTCCCTCGTTACTGACCCGTCTGTTCCGGTCTCGTGCCTTGACGCTCTTGTCGCTGCTGTCGCTGACTTCGCCTCTACCCGCCGCCTTGAGTACGCCACCGCTCTGGTCTCTGACCCTGCCTGTCCTCCGTCTGTCGGGGGTGCTCCTGCCCTTGGCAGTGACGTCCTGGAGGACCGCCAGTTCGAGCTTGCTTTCCTCTCCGAGGCTGCTCCCCATCTCTGTTCCATGCTGCTAGTCCCTGAGGGTGACCCAGACGCTTTCGACATCCCGACCCCTCGCACTTACGCTGAGGCGACTTCGGGACCCTGGGCCTCGCAGTGGATAGCTGCCATGGAGCAGGAGATGGCATCTTGGAGATCCACCGGCACCTTCGTCGACGCAGTTCCCCCGCCTGGGGTGAACGTAGTCGATGGCCGCTGGATCTTCAAGGTGAAGCGCCCTCCTGGAGAGCCGCCTGTCTTCAAGGCGCGCTATGTGGCTAGAGGCTTCAGTCAGCGCGAGGGGGTGGACTTCTTCCAGACTTTCGCTCCGACCCCGAAGATGACTACTCTTCGGGTTCTGTTACACCTAGCTGCTCAGCGTGACTACGAGCTTCACTCACTTGACTTCTCCACTGCCTTCCTTCAGGGCAGTCTACACGAGCAGGTCTACCTGCGCCGTCCTCCGGGCTTTACTGGCACCTTCCCTCCTGGGACCCAGTGGCTCCTGCGGCGCCCCGTCTACGGCCTGCGCCAGGCTCCCCGTGAGTGGCACGACACTCTGCGTGCTACGCTTGCTGACCTGCAGTTCTTTCCGTCTTCTGCAGACCCTTCACTCTTCGTTCGTGCTGGCCAGACTCCGTTCTACATCCTCGTTTACGTCGACGACCTGGTCTTTGCCACAGCAGACAGGGACGCGCTGGCCTCCGTGAAGGCAGAGCTGCTGAAGAGACACACCTGCACTGACCTTGGAGAACTGCGCCGTTACCTTGGCTTGCAGATCTCCAGGGACAGAGCTGCGCGCACCATCACCCTGACTCAGTCACACTTGGTGCGCCAGGTCCTTCAGAGGTTCAGCCTTCAGTTCTCCTCTGCACAGCCCACCCCTCTGCCTGTAGACCACAGGCTCTCCGCTCCAGTGCCTGAGGAGTTGGTAGAGCCCAGCGGCCCCTACGCAGAGCTGGTGGGTTGCCTCATGTACCTGATGAATTGCACTCGCCCAGATCTCGCATACCCTCTCAGCATCCTGGCTCGCTTTGTGGCCACAGGCAGACACCGACCGCAGCACTGGTCTGCCGCTAAGAGGGTTCTGCGTTATCTTGCTAGTACATCGGGCATGGGGTTAGTGCTAGGAGGACGCAGGCCAGCGATCCTTACTGGGCACACAGACGCTTCGTGGGCAGACGACGCTGAGACTCTCCGGTCTACCCAGGGCTACTGCTTCAGCCTTGGCTCAGGTGCCGTCTCGTGGAGAGCTACTCGCTCCTCGTCTGTTGCACAGTCCAGCTGAGAGGCTGAGATCTACGCCGGTGCCATGGCGGCACAGGAGCTCCGCTGGCTGACCTTCTTGCTCACTGACTTAGGTGAGCGGCCTAGCTCTGCCCCGGTCCTGTTCGCTGACAACAGGGCCATGATCCTCCTGTGTCAGGAGCCTCGACTCGAGGGCAGAGCCAAGCACATTCAGCTGCGGTACTTCCTCCTGCGTGAGCTACAGCAGCGACGTCAGGCTCGCGTAGTACACTTGGCCTCAGGTGCCAACACGGCTGATATCTTTACGAAGGCACTTGCGCCTAAAGATCATCAGCGGCACTGTGTACAGCTTGGTCTAGTTCCTGTAGCCTCTCACTTGCTAGGACCTTGACTTTGTACTGTCCTTTATATGTATACTCAGACTGGACTTGTGTCCTCTCCCAGTGGCTGGACTAGTAGTACCGCCCTGCACTTGTGCTTGCCTTGTCTGTACTCCTTCTGACTGGTCGCTCAGACCCTTGTCTCAGAGGTTGGACTAGTAGTGCCGCCCTGAGCTGTTTGTTTAGGACTTTCCCCTATGCAGTCTAGGGGGTGTGTCAAACATGTCTATGTGTAGGGTAGCCTCTTAGAGGGTACAACACTTAGCTATATTGTGTGTACTCTCTCTGTATCACCAACACTTCAATTTCTGATAGGTGTGTCAAACATATCTTTGTATGTTGTTTTAGACTACACAGGGTTGTGCCTTAGAGGTTACAACCCACTAGGTTTTATTCCTTTGTATGCCATTGTTCTAGTCATTTTCGTTAACTCCAACATTCCGCCACTGCCTCCTGCCTGAAAAATCCGTCTCTCGTTCCTCTGTAACCTTGCCGTTTGAAGAGTTTACTTTGGCAGGTCCAATGCCGGTCCGTGATGCAGATCCCAGGAGCAAACCCGTCTCCAATTCCCCATACGTATCACCCTCCTCCTCCTGACCAATCACGAATTTCTCCTCTGCCTCTTGGAACCCATACCTACTTCGTCCTCCTCTTGCACCTTGCCATGTGAAAGAGTTGACATTAGCAGGTCCAATGCCGGTCTGTGATGCAGATCCTCGGAGCAAACCCAGCTCCAATCCCTTGTAGGTTCAAACCCCCGGATCTCACGCTCCTCCTGTCCAATCACGAGTTCCGCCTCTGCCTCTTGCCTAGAGAATCCACCCCCCTTTCCCCTTGCACCTTGCCGTTTGAAGAATAAACATTGGCAGAGTTGACATTTGCTGAGTTGACATTGGGAGATCCAATCCTGGTCTGGGATGCAGACCTCAGGAGCAGAGTCAGCTCGTCTTTCTGCAAGCCACCAATCCCAGCCTGCAAAGAAGCAGCAGCATGACCACTTTGGGTCAGAGCAGCCGCAGCAGGAGCAACTTCTGTTTCCAACGCCCCTCTTCCACTCCCTCCCCTTAAATCTCCCCCTCTCTCTATCCCCATTTCTATCCCCCTCGCCCTCCCACTCTCTCTCCCAGTCCTGCTCCCTCCCTCCCTGCCTGCAGCTACACCAACGTACGCGTTAGAAGCTTCCTCAGAAGAAGCCCTGCTGGTGTACGCTGTTCTGAGATGTAAGGGAATGCCCATGGCTGTTGTGCGGAGAGCAGTGGCCAGGTGTGCATGGTCCGGGTTCGTAGCAGGCGGGCTTGCCATCTCAGTGCGCGTTATAGCTGTTGAGGGGGGTGTTAGTGATGGTGGTATTAACGAATGTGGTATTATTGAAGGTGGTGTTAAAAAAGGGGGGGTTGATGTTGGTGGTGGTGTTACTGAAGGGGGTGTTATTGAAGGGGGTGTTACTGAATGTGCTGTAGCTGGAGGTGATGCTATAGAAGGTGGTTGTAAC
Source organism: Closterium sp. NIES-67 (assembly GCA_027943415.1). NCBI lineage: Eukaryota > Viridiplantae > Streptophyta > Zygnematophyceae > Desmidiales > Closteriaceae > Closterium > Closterium sp. NIES-67. The sequence goes on along the minus strand of BQMB01001577.1, from coordinate 133,922 downwards.
GAAGGCAGGGTGTTGTAACGAGGCAGGGTGTTGTAACGAGGCAATGACCCGAGGTACTGCAAGCCCAGTTGCCCGTGTGTGAGACTCGGACCGTGGCTGAGGTTCGGGCCATGGCTGAGGCTTAGATTGCGGCCCGGGTTTGGTCCAAAGCTGAGACTCGGACCGTAGCTGAGGCTTGGTTGGCTGTCTGCACCTCCAGCTATTTCCTGCCGTTGAGGCTCTATGGAATGACCAGCAGCAGCAGCCACAGCAGCAGCAGCAGCCACAGCAGCAGGAGCAGCGACGGGAGAAACGAAAGCAGCCAGAGCAGCATGAGTGGGAGCGTCGGCAGCAGCAGGAGGAGAAACAACACACGTGGCTGCAGCGGCTTTGGCGTCCCTGGCAGCATCGGCGGCACCTGCTGAAGCGCCACGTTGCAAGCTCGCCGTTGTGTGAGTTCGGGCCTCAACACTGCCAGCAGCACTGGCAGCAGCGGCCGTACCAATACTAGCGCCAGCACTGGCAGCAGAAGCAGCAGCACCGGCACTAGCACCGGCATCAGCACTAGCAGCAGCAGCAGCAGCACTGCCGGTGCTTGCCCCTGATGTGGATGGGAGGCGTGCATTCGCCTTGTGCTTGGATGGGGTGGATGACGTGGGTTGCAAGGAGCGAGTGGGGCGACATTCACCTGCTGACGTACCACCACCACCACTCCCTCTCCTTCTTTCACCTAGCCCATCTCCACCTCCTCCTTCCCCTTCTCCCCCTCCCCCCCCCCCCCCTCCTCCCCCTCCTCCCCCTTCCCCTCCTCCTCCCCCTCCCCCCCCTCCTCCCCCTCCTCCTCCACCTCCGCGTTTGCTTCCTGCAGCTGCCGCTGCAGCAGCTGCACCCTTTTGCGACGTCCTCTTGCGTCGCGCCACGTGGCAAGTCATGTGTCCCCCAAGCGCCTGCGATGTGGGGAACGTGTTCCCGCAGATGGGACAAGAATACCCGCCCGGCCTCTGCCCCCGCATATCAGGAAGTGGGCCCAGCTGAAGCTGAGATCGAGTCTCTGGGGGAGCTGATGACGGGGCGCTGAAACCGGTGCTAGACGAAACTGTAACGGGTGGAGTTAACACGGGAGTTGAAACGGACTGGCGCAACTGAACATCCTCGTTTGCTGCTGAAGATATCAATGCTGGAGATATCAATGCTGAAGATATCAATTCTGAACCCGAACCGAAGAGTGATCCTGATGCAAACCCGCGTGCTGTACCACCACCAGCGGCACCTGCAGCACCACCAGCACCAGCCGTTCCAGCAGCAGCAGCAGCGGCGGCGGCGGCAGCGGCGGCTGCTGCAGAATTCGCTGCTGGATAGGCACCTGGTGCTTGTCGCGATGAGGACAATAGGGCCTGCATTCTATCACTCAAGACAGTGTGGGTCCCTTGCTGCTGCTCTGTTGGCTGTGCCTGTAGTGCTTGAAATTGTGCCTGTAATTGTGCCTGTAACTGTGCCTGTAACTGTGCCTGTAACTGTGCCTGTAACTGTGTCTGTAGTTGTGTCTGTAACTGTGCCTGCTGTTCTGCTGCCTGCTGCTGTGCTTGCTGCTGTGCTTGCTGCTGTGTTTGCTGCTGTGCTTGCTGCTGCGTCTGTTGCTGTGCTGCTTGCTCCTCGTGCCTCTGTTTCGCTTGCTGCTCCAGTACCCGCTGCCGAAACAGCAGCCGTTGCAACTGCTGCTGCTGATGAATACCCTGCAGTTGACTCAGCTGCTGCTCTTGTAGTAAGTACCCCTCCTGTTGCTCCCGCAGATGCTCCTCCAGCTGCTGCATCTCTTGCCGCCTCAGTCGCTGCATCTCCTGCCATTGTTGACTCCCCTGCTGCCGCAGCAAGGTTTGCTGCTCAGCATCCGGCTGACTGGTCCGCTGCTGCATCTCTTGCCGCCTCAGTCGCTGCAGATCCTGCCATTGGCTCTCTTGCTGCTCTTTCTGCACCAGGGCTTGCCGTTCAGCGCCCTGCTGCTGCTGCTGCTGCTGCTGCTGCTGCTGCTGCTGCAAGGCTTGCTGCTGCATCTCTTGCAGAGCCAACAAGGAGGACTGATGCAATCCCGGTGAGTCGAGGGCTCCAATGAGAGAACCAGGGAGAAATCCGCGCGGCTGCTGCTGAAGGTGCTGCTGCTCGTGCTGCTGCTGCTGCTGTGGCTGCGGCTGCTGGTGCTGCTGTTGTGATTGCTGCTGCTGCTGCGGCTGCGGCTGCGGCTGCGGCTGCGGCTGCTGGTGAATCTTCTTCTGCCGCAGCTCTGACTGCTGCGCCTGCTGCTCCTCTTGCTGGAGTCTCAGTTGCTGCAGCAGCAACAGTTGTTGCTGCAAGAAAGAACCCCTATTAGCAGCAGCAGCTGTTGCAGCATGAGCCTTCCTCTCTGCTGCCCCTTGCAACCCTCTCATGCCAACGCTTCTGCTTTTTATTCCTGGCATCTCCGTTTCCATGCCTGTTCCCATGCCTCTCCCCATGCCTGTTCCCATGCCTGTCCCCATGCCTCTCCCCACGCATGTCCCCATGCTTGCCCCCATGTCTCTTCCCATGCCCGACTCCATGCCTGCCTCCATGCCTCTCCCCATGCCTGACTCCATACCTGGCCCCACCCCTGTCACCGCTGTTCTCCCCTCATCCACCCTCCCTCCAGCTTTCCACTCAGACTCATCCGTTTCCTCTCCATCTTCTCTTGTCATTCTGCTTCCTTCCCTTGGCCTAGGACTTTCCTCCCTCTCTTGTCTCCTTCCTTCCCCTACCCTTCTTCTTTTTTCCCCTGGTCTTGACCCCTCCTCCCCTGACCTCGTTTTTTCTTCTCCTGCCCGTTGTCTGTCATCCCCTGACCGGATTCCAAACAGATCAAGCAGTCGTGATGAAGGAGACGTCATGGGGACTGAATCCTGCACAGAATGTGACTCTAACAGTATGCCTGGTGACTGTGACTGTAACGAACCTGCTTGTAGAGGGGGACTAACTGCAGCAGCCGCACCATGGGCCACATGATCTCGTGGAGATCTGGGCGGCAGCAGTGATAGCGTTTCCAAGCGATGCCGGCCGACGCCAATGCCCGCCGAGGCCTCTCCGCCCAGAGAAACCGCTGCTGTTGCTGCCTCCTCTGCCGTTTGCCACCTGGTGCCGGCCGCTGACGTGGCAAGGAGGGGTGATGACGCGGCCATGTTAGGCGAGTCAAGAAGAGAGGATTCATCGCGAGGAGGAGGAGGAGGCGGAGGAGGAAGGCGGGGAGGAGGAGGGGCGGGAGGGGGGGGGCTTGTTAAGGGTTTAGAAACTGTTCTCATTCCCCTGGGAGAAGGGATAACCCCAGGGGAAGGGAGGGTAGGGGAAGGAATGACTCTAGGGGAAGGGATTAAAGAGGCTGCTGACGTCATCACTGTGTGGATGGTGGAGAGGGACGACGAGGAGGAGAGCCAGCCCATCCGCTCCGGTACAGGCAGATCCGTGAATAGATTAAGTGAGCTTCGCTGCTGCTGCTGCTGGTCGCGTTCTACCAGCGTTGCAGCAGCGGCAGCAGAAGCAGCAGTGACAGCAGACGCAGCAGCAGCAGCAGAAGCAGCAGCAGCGGCAGAAGATTCGGTGAGTGCTGCGAAGGGGAGAAAGGGTGGCGGCCTCTGGAAGAAGAAGCTCACAGCAGCCGTCCCAGGGGGAGCCGTGCCTGCGCCGCCTGCGGTGGCAACGGCTGTGGCTGTGGCTGCGGCGGCGACAGCGGCTGAGGCGACAGCAGCATCAAGGGAGGGGTTTAAGGAGAAGCGTGGCGCTTGCTGGAAGGCAGCACTTGGAGCAGCGGCGGCAGTGTTGAGGGTAGGGTTGAGAGAGAAACGCGGAGCCTGCAAAAAGGCAGCACTGGTAGAGGTGGCAGCAGCTGTGGCTGTAGCTGCGGCGGCGGAGGGGTTTAGAGAGAAGTGCGGCGACGACGCGGTAATGGCAGCAGTGGCAGTGGCAGCGGCTTCGTTCTCCTGCTGGTGCTGCTGCTGCTGCGGCTGCTGTTGCTTCTGAGGCTTCTGCTTCTGCTCCTGCTCCTGCTCCTGCTGCTGCTGCTTCTGCTCCTCCTCGAAGCAGGCGAAATTCAGCGAAAGGAAGTTACCATCAGAAACCGCACCTAATAGTGCAGCTTGAGAGACGTCCCTTCGCCTGTCGCCTGAGTCTGAAAGCGGCAGATGATGCGGCCGCTCTTCCCCGCCGTCCGAGGGCGCGTTCTCGGGGCTCAACCCGGAGTTCAAATCGAACTCCATGATAGAGTTGGTATGAACAGCTTGGTGTCAGGTGAGCTTTGAACTTGCCACTTGAACCCTCAATCCAGCGTCCAGAACCAGCTTCGCCTTGGCAACAAACCAAGTCCCCGCCTCGCCTACTGATTGTTAAACAGCGACCGTCCAAGCCTCAACCCCCCACTTGGCGCACTCCTCCAGCGTCCAGAGCCAGCTTCACCTCACTGGCAGCAAACCAAGCCTCCGTCTCGTCTCGCTGTTCTCATCAAGTTGGAAGGTGACCGTCCAAGCATCGTCAGCGCCGTCAAATCCTTCCGAATGCTTTCAGCGGCTCTCAGAGGCTTTCAGAGGCTTTGTAAGGCTTTCAGGGGCTTTGAAATTCAGAGGATATGAAAGGCTTTCAGAGGCTTTGTAAGGCTTTCAGGGGCTTTGAAATTCAGAGGATATGAAAGGCTTTCAGAAGGCTTTGTAAGGCTTTCAGGGGCTTTGAAATTCAGAGGATTTGAAAGGCTTTCAGAGGCTTGGTAAGGCTTTTAGAGGCTTTGTAAGGCTTTCAGAGACTTTGTAAGGCTTTTCAGAGGATTTAACCGGCGTCCAAGCCCTTGACGTTGACTGATCGATGACGGTGGTGACGGTGGCCGTCTGGAGGTTCTGATGAAGGAGCCGGCGGCGCTGGTGATGCTGACGGCGCTGGTTGTGCTGACGCACTTCTGCCGCCGTTCTGCCGCGGGCTGCGCTGTTTGTGCTGACGGCGCTGGCGCTGGAATTCCGGCAGGGTGAGAAGTTGCCGGCTCTTTGGACGGCATTCCGCAGAGATACTCTTATTTCTTACGTCTTTTAGGTTTACTAAATCGCCGCGAGTCGCGCCGAAAGTTATTCCACAGAGCTCGAGCTTCCGCTAGGTCGCGTTTAGGTGTTTTTACGTTTGAACGAATCGGCAAACGACGCGCGAGGGTCATAGATCGGCCTACTACGCTCTAACGTTTGGAGGACGCTTTTGAAGCTGTATTTGCCTGGGAAGTTAAAAGAACGACACTCAAGCTACTGCTATAACTTCCAGCGTCTGCGTCGAGAAACAGGCGGCAATCAGACCATCTGCCTGACTCCTCTCCTGGTCTCGCAGCCTAGAAGTGTGGCTCGTATTTCCTGACAAGAAACTCGCTCGCTTGTGCAAAAAATGCGCTGGCGTCCCCCCGCGAATCACAAGCTAGTGAGGCACTGAGCAGCAACTTGCGTCGCCCCATCATCGCTGAGCGATACTCCGGTTGATCCGAAACCACTGTAGCATCGCCAGCGTTTCCTCCACACAGCTTCACGGGAAGCTCCGTATGGTTCAGCTCAACTGAGGCTGCTCGTGCTCAGAAAACTATCTTGCTTCTAGCTCCCAGGTGTGTCCCTGAAAATGGTTTTCCATTTTCCTCCTGGGATCCTGTGTGTTGTGTGGTGGGGAAGCGATGTGGCATCATCCGCCAGAGCAACGTCTGTGGTGTCTGCCACCCGGAGCTGAGAATTTGATCCTTCCGCGCACTACGCTGCGCGCTTCGCCAATGGGGCGAGGGGGAAATGAGGATTTGATTCGCCTCCGAGGTTCACTGTTTTTTTCGTGCATTCCTCGCCATTCTGAGGAAAAGTTCTCTCGAAACCCTGAGAGTCTCGCCTCAGGCACATGCAGTACACTCTGATAAGCCCAGCCGAGCCCCAGTAGCAGCAATCGCGACGGATGGGAAATTGCGGGAATTTGTGACGCGAAGGTGGTAGTCGATGTGCAGAAGCAGCTTGCCTGTAAGGCAGGGGAGCTGGGGGTGGGAGGAAGAGGGGAGGGGGGAGGGGGGGGGGAGGACAATCACTGAAATTGGGTATCACTTGATGCTCAGTTGGTTGCGGAGCACATCACGTGAGGCTGGAGGGGAAGGTGAGCACACCCCTGGCACGTTTAGAATTCTGTGCACCAAATCCAGAAACTTTGGCATTCGACCCCACCGCCTGCTTGTGATTTCCGAGTCTAAGAAATCGCGCGCTGCTCACATGCGCAAAATCTGCCCCGCACGCACCCACACTTTCAGGATGCCCTTCCTCACCTCACCACATTGACACACTGGCTTCACTTATTGGTTGGAGGGGGAGCGCGGGGTGATCACTTGCTTCAATGTACAAGGGACTGAAGACTGACCGTGGATGATATGGTGGCCATAATCATTAAATCACCACCGATCCCTACGAGTACACGTATTTCTCATTCTCATTGGTCATGAGATTTGAAATTGAGGTATCGCAGGTTTCATGGCAAGTATGCCGGCTGAGGTTATTTGGGAATTACTCAAAGTCAACTGACCACTAGGCATTTGGGCAATTTTATTGCACCGACGCCTGCTAAGATGCCAACGTCGAAACAAAATGTTGGAGATTCTTAGGGGCAAGCAGGATCAAGCTTTGATCCCACAGTTCCCAAACGTGATAGCTCGCTTGGTAGTTGTGACCTGGCATATAAATGCCCCAATTGTTATACATGGAAATTTGCTTCAAAAGTATTTAAGCCCAACGCAGCTGTGTGTCTGTGGCCCTCGCCATCCGCAGCAACAGCTGTCCCAGCAACAGCTGTCCCAGCAACAACCGAATTTTGTGGTCAAAGACCAGCTCTTGCAGTTTTGCCCCCTGCTGCTGCGGACGAGCCAATAAGCAGAAGTTCCTGCTGGACAGAAGGCTTGGGATGGCGTGGAATGCGAGGCCCTGGGTTTTTTCTGACAACGCACGCCCACGCTTCAAAAAAAAAAAATCAGCTTTGAGCTTGCACCAATCCGCATGCCACAAATGTTCTCCGTGTGCATTGATGCTGGCCGCTGACGGTTTTTGGCCAATCGTTCAAAGATTGTCACGTGATAATGACGTCATATAAATGAATCATATCATCCGAACTGTATCAACACGATATGCTTGCAGCTGCTTGTCATTCTCTCTGGTGCGATGCTGGCACTGCCAGCTGAGCTGATGCGACATCACGTGACGGTCGATCAAATCCCCTACTCCTTGAGATAAGCAGTACGAAGGGGACGCATCATCCGTGCTTGCACGGATGATCGGTAATAAAACAACTCCACTCGGTAATTTCACAACTATGCATCATCCGTGCTTCCACCCTGCCTGCGGTAATTTCACAACTATGCATCATCCGTGCTTCCACCCTGAAAGTAGGCGGCAGAAAATTGTTTTATTATGACCTGACCATTTCTGAGTGTGTAGACAGTACTCCCTTTTCTCACGGTCTAAGCGCGGCAGACTCCACGCGGGCAAAATCTTTTAACACTGCCTAAGCTGACGTCCGGTTTCCTGACTCGAGAAAAAATAAATCGAGCATGAAACGTTTCGTATAGAAATATGAGCTGAATTTCGGGGAGAATACTCTCCGGATCTGGTCTTTAGGAGATGTTTTCGGGGGGGTGAATGCTCTCTCGGTGGCACCCCCGGTGAACATACTGAGTGTTAAATTACCGCGGGCTAGGTTTAGTGGATTCTTAAAATAAAACATGGATCGAAAACTGCAACATTTTCAAACCGACAAACAAGCTCCACCGTGTGTACAGCAGTTGCTGTCAACGAAGGCAACGCGGTGAGGGAAGTTGGAAACGGTCAAGCAAGCTTGCTGGCGTATCCCACGCTGTGGTTAAGGCGCGATATTTTGGTCACTCCCCGTGCTCACCCTGTGCTAATATGCCAGGCGCTAATATACATCCCCAATTGTTATACATGGCGAAATGAGGGAGTACGTATTCCGTAGAATCCTCCATACTAGAACAATGCCGAGTGTCAACTTTATACATATATTTGTATGTAGAAGTTATAGGCTAGATAGGTGTGTGTTCTTAAAGGGTAAAAATCCAACCCTACATCTCCCTTGTTCTCACTTGTTTCTATTCATTCTCGTATTCTAACATGGTATCATAATAGGTTAGGTCCGCCCACCCGCTTCCGCCCCTCGCCCAAGCATACCGCCCCGTCGTACCCTACCCTTACCGCGCCCCGCCGGCCCCTAGCGCGCCCGCCGGCCCCTCGCGTACCCGCCGGCCCCTAGCGTACAGCCGGCCCCTCGCGCACTTCGCCGGCCCCTAGCGTACCGCCGGCCTCTAGCGTACCGCCGGCCCCTAGCGTACCGCCGGCCCCTCGCGCACCTCGCCAACCCCTAGAGAGCCGTGCCGGCCCCTTAAAATGTACCACTTGTACAAATTGTATTGAAGCTTATGTACCAACCATTTCACCCACTCAAATGCCAAAAGAGCACAGTTGCCTTTAAATACACTGTTTAACATCTTGCAATCGCACCAGGTTACAGTTCAGTTATGTGTCCTTGCAATCGTGTCGGACTGCCGACCCTTGAACTTGCGATTGTTGAGTTACTAGTCAACTGTTAACGACAGTTGCACTTTGCAAATCACACGCATCCCTTGTAAAAGCGTACTCATACTTTTCAGATACAAGGAATTGGCTATACGAAAGCGGGTCTGACACATGTATTAGACATAAAACACCAATATCAGAGAGATTCGTGGGCCATATCAGCAAGATCCGAACGCGTATGATTGGGCACGTAAAAAATCACATTCGCCACAACCACACGAATCCTAGTCGGCCGCCCTAGCCTGCACCCTAGTCCTAGCCCGCTGGACGCACTGCCCGCTGCCCTCGCTGCACGTCACCTACTATATGTCGCCAGCTGCGCGCCACCCGCCACTCGCTGCCAGCTCTGCGCTGCCCGCTAGTCGCTGGCAGATGCGCGCCACCGCCGTGCGCTGCGCGCTGCTCGCCGCCAGCGTAGTCTGCAGCCCGCTACCTTCCTGCTTGCCCGCTACCAGTCGGCTCGCCGCCAGCTGCTTGCAGCCTTGCCAGCTGTCCGCTCGCCCGTCACTGGCCTGCTCACCGCCCGCAGCTCGTCGCACGCCTTCTCGCTGTCCGCTGCCTCCCGCCGGCCCATTCGCTTGCCGCGGCCCACTCGCCGCCTACCTACCGGCATGCCGCCGGCCTGCTCGCTGCCTGCAGCTCGCCGCCAGCTGCCTACCCGCCCACTTGCTGCGTGCCGGTTAGCGGCCCTACCGGACTGGCCCGCCCTTATCCGCCACGGTATTCCAATGTTTGACTTAGATATGGCTCAGATAGTGTGTCTGACTCATATTTTCTTGCTGTGTATACTCTAGAATCATCTGTTGTGTATAGTCTAGGATCCTCTGCTGTGTGTAGTCTAGGCTCCTCAATGGCCCGTACTGCGGCAACCCTCTCTTTCACACTGGACTCTGGCCCGTCTCACTGCTTCTTCCGAGACCGCACTGCACTCACATGGATTCCTGCACTGGTACTGGTCTACATCGCAGACTCGCCTACCGCATTCATTGCCCGAAGCACCCCAACCCTCCCTAGTCCAGCTGTCTCGTCCGACTCCCTTACTGACTTGCATATCCTCACGTTTGCCAGAAACCTGGTTGGTGTTGCTCATATTCTGGACCTCGGTATCACCACCATGTTCTCTGGCTACGAGAGGTATGCAGCCTGTACAGACGCAGCCACGGACGCCCGTCTCGCCACCTTTGATCACGGCCCTCTATTCGGTCTCTTCACACTGCACACAAAGTCCTCCCAAATAGTTGTGCCCACCTAGGTTGTCGCGTCCTACTCCGACGTCCCTCACCCACCTGACACTCCTATAGCATCACTGCTTAGGTCATCCTCCTCTCTCGCGTCTGCGTCATATGGTACAACACGGTCTACTAACTTGTCTCCCCATGTCGCTCCCCGCCCTCCCCGTCTTGGTAGCCCCCGCGTGCACCTCCTTCGTCGAGGGCCGGCAGCGCGCCACCTCTCACTCCTCCTCTTTTTCTCCGACCACTACTCCACTACAGACCCTGCGCATGGACATCTAAGACCCCACCCCGGTCGAGAGGCCTCATAGTGAGTGCTACTTCCTGGTTGTTTTCGACAACTTCTCCGGGTTTACCACAGTGTTCTCATTGGAGCGGAAGACCAATATGCCTGACGCCCTCCTCCTGTGGCTCCGAGTCGTTCGCACCCACCATTCCCTGCTCGTGCTCCGTCTCCACTACGACCGTGATGGCCAGTTTGCCTTCGGTCGTATTGGCGCGTTCTGCCGTGCGGAAGGCATCACCCAGACGTTCCCCTACCGGAATCTCCACAACAGAATGGGGTAGATGAGCTACGCATCGGCCTAGTCATGGAGGTGGTCCGCACCTCCGTGATCCATGCTAGTGCCCCAAAATTTATGTGGCCATTCACGGTGCAGCACGCGGCTCATCAGCTTAATCGATGGTCTCGCTCCTCGCGGCCGCATGTTTAGTTGACCCTCCTTTGGACTGGGCTTCCTGGTGACGCATCTGCGTTTCCCTTGCTCATGTCTGCAGCACCCGCATGGACAAGCTATCGGCTGGCACCCTCCCCTCTGTCTTCCTAAGGTTCCCGCACGACGCTCTTGACTGGCTATTCTACCACCCGATGCAGCATAATTTCTTTCACTCCTGTAACGTTACGCTTGACAAGTATGTCTCATTCTTTGCTCTTTTCCTTTACCGTGGTACTCGTGTTCAACCCTCCCCTCTCTTCGTCACCCCTCTTCCGCCTTCAGCTCCCCTCCCACCCTACCTAGCGCTATCTGGCGTCTCCCATGCCACTCCCCTACCTTTGGTTGGGCCTGTAGGGGAGTCTGCTGACCCTTGTAGCCCCGTAGTTGGGGGTGCGCCCGCTGCAGCTACGGGGCCTCTCCCCCCAGCCCCTATGCCCCAGGTACCTCAGTAGCCTCCCCCGCAGTCACCGCAACAGCCGCAGCTGTTATTGTCACAATAGGCTCAGATGTGCCTAAAATGAAAGATAGAGAGCACAGTTGGATTTCCGTCGGACGGCTTCAAATATTGATAACGATCTGATCTGTGCCTCAAACGGTGATCAATAATTTGGATCTGGAGCGCGTTGCTGTCGCCTATCAGCAGCAAGTTGAATCATGGAATTCCATGAAGATTTGACGACGCTATGGCGGTTTGACTGACAGGAGGTATAGCAGCCATTATAGTCTTAGATTACAAACTTAGCAAGACGAATCGAGATTGAGATAGTTCTCAGCCTCTACAAGCCTCAAGAGCCGAGGTCCAGGGTGGTGGTACACCACTACAGAGTCCCCAACCACGAAGGGACTAGAAAAAAACTCAACAAGGGGCTGGACCACGTGAATTGTAACACTACATGAAGTAGCATTACTATTTTCACTATTTTAATATTTATCCAATTCCCTTGGGCTTGAAATCTTGAGCTCTTGGTCTTGATTCTGCAAGATAAATTCTTCTTGAGTTGATGAGGGCTTGCTGCACACACTTGCGACGCGATGGACACTTCATACTTGACAAAATAAAAAAACACATGCGACATGCAAACAACGACTTGACATGCGTGTTGTGAAAACTCGCTAATGTCTTGACCGACACAAACCATATTGTGACACACCATTCAAGCACACACAAAATCACTAGATAGCAATGACACAGACTCACAAGTCATTCTATGCCATGCATGCACACACACGAACAAGGACGACAGGCCGAGTGCAAGCCATATGGTTGCACCAACGAACTCCCCCTCAGATTGTTGGCCTTGGAATCTGCTCCCCTTAGTTCAGAGCCATCCCAGCAAGCTTGCAACACTTCCAATGCTGCTGCTCAACCAGCCTCTTGGTTACCATGTCAGCAGGCTGCGCCGTCGTCTTCACGTAGTGCAATTCCACTTCACCCGAAGCTACCATGCTTCTCACCCAATGCCACTTCACCTTCATGTGCTTGGTAAGGCCATGAAGAACAGGGTTTTTAGCCAATGCAATAGCACCATGGCTATCACAATAGAGTGGGGTATGTCTTTGCTGCTCCTCCCCCAATTTAGCGAGCAAACGCCGCTGCCACACAACCTCTCTTATGGCACGGAAGAGTGCCATGTACTCGGACTCCACCGAGCTCAATGCTTGGTCCACTTGTCTCTCCCAAGCTGTTGGGCCTCCACCAACATAGCAGATCCTCCCACACTTGTCATATCCTTTGGTTATGATGCCCAAGATGCATCAGAGAACGTCGTGAGAAAGAGCCTCCCGGGTTCGACTCCATCCGCACCCTTTTGACGCCTTTGTGCCGCCGCGGAGTATTGCAGTCCAACAGCTGCTGTTTGGCCAAGGTACTTGGACACTCTCTCTCCAGCTACTATTTGCTCTTCATTAGAGCATTGGAAAACCCTAGCCAGCTGCCCGGTAGCAAAGGCTGCACTCGGCCTTGTGTGAACGGCCGCATACATGAGGCTGCCCACCAAGGAGTGAAAACGGCACCTTTCCTCTTCACCAACACTTTCCTCCGCTGGTCCTTTCACACACTTGAGCCCCGAGGGTAGAGGAGTAGCCACATGACCTTCACTCTTTCCAAAGTTTGCAGCCAAGGCCTCCAAGTACTTCTTTTGATGCACTCGCATCCACCGCTTCTCCACATCTCGCTCAATGTGAAGCCCAAGGTAGTAGTTGACATCACCGAGGGTCTTGCACTTGAACTTGTCTTGAAGCTTCAGCATCACCTCCTTCACAAGGTCAGAGGAGGGTGAGAATATGAGCATGTCATCCACATAAACCACCATGAAGCTCCTCTGCTCCCCCTCGCAAAGCATGAACAATTATTGATCGGCCGTTGAGGGAGTGAAGCCGATCGCCTCCAAGACTTCCCGCAGCTTGATGTACCATTGCCTAGGGGCTTGCTTGAGGCCATAGAGTGCTTTCTTCAGCTTCCACACTCTGCCACTCCCATCATTGTACCTTTCTGGCTGCTCCATGAAGCTCTCTTCCTCCAAAACTTCGTTGAAGAAGGCCGTTACTATATCCATTTGTTTCACCACCCATCCTTTGATGGCCGCCGCGGCGAAGAGAGTTCGAAGGGTTGTACCCTTCACCACAGGAGCATATACTTCATTGTAGTCTTTTTTCTCCAGCTGCTGGTACCCCTTGGCTACAAGTTTGCTCTTGTAGCGCTCAATGTTGCCGTCGGCATCGGTCTTGTGCTTGAAAAGCCACTTGGAAGAAATCGCCTTGCGCCCCGGAGGTAGGTTCACCAAGTCAAACGCGTCGTTCTCTATGATGCTCCCCATTTCTTCATCTGAGGCCTTCTTCCACTCCTTCCCATTGGGGCCCTCCCAAGCCTCCTTGGGATTTGTAGGCTCCCCCGGCATCTCCACCGGAGAGAAGAAGGCAAAAGCACACTCCTCGTTTTCATCTTCCGCATTATCGCCTAGCATGAGAGCCGAACCGGTCAAGGTTGAGTTGGCTGGTCTTCCAAGCCGGTCATAGCTCACTCTATTGGGGGGCTGAGTCTTCCTTCTCCCCCTTCCTTCCTCCTCTGCTGCAGGGACTTGGATGCTCTCATGGCGTTGCTGCAAATCTGGTCGGTTCCCGCGAGCACTTGTAGCACGAGGCGGAAGTGGCGGTGCACGCTCATCACCTTGCTGCACCTCCTCCTCCACTTCTCCCCCATTCATTTGAGGAGATTGCCTTGTGATTGTGCTGCTGCTACTCAGCTCCAAGGGCAGTTCCAGATGCTCCAAGCCGGTACTCTTCAGCTCTCCAAGCCGCACACCAATCTTCGCTTGGTTATCCGCCTTCCACTCCTTGTACGGTAAGTTCTCCATGAACTTGCAATCTCTACTCACCAAGAACTTCTTGGTAAATGGGTCCCAAAGAAGCCATCCCTTGCTGTTTTGAGCCATGCCCAGGTGCACGACCCATGTTGCCTTGGCATCAAGCTTGTTGTGCCGAAGTTCCTTAGGCACAAGTGCCATGCACATGCACCTGAACACCCGAAGCACATCCACCTTCGGCTTCCTTCCAATCCACTCCACATAGGGCACCCATTTGTCTTCTCCCACGTGAGTCAAGGCTCTGTTCTTGGCCACACAAGCATGCCGCACCGCATCCGGCCAAAAGTAATTGGGAAGACCGGCTTCAATGAGAAGTCCCCGAGCCGTCTCCGTGAGTGTCCGATTTGCACGCTCGGCGATGCCATTCATTGCAGGAGAGTAGGGCATGGTGAGTGAGTGCCTTATGTCCTGCTTCTTCAGCCAATTTGAGAAGTCCTTGCTTAGGAACTCTCCCCCATGGTCATTGCGAATCGCCTTCACAAGCCGGTCTTGTTGCCGCTCCACCATCGGCAACCAATCGGTCTTCACCGTTTCAGCTACGTCACTCTTCTTGGGCAGCACATACACCCAAGTCATGCGAGTGTAGACATCCACAATGGTGAGGAAGTACTCTGCTCCAGCAGCTCCAAGCTTCAAGGGGCCCACCACATCCATCACCACCTCATCAAGTGGTGCCTTCGCCGTTGTTTCCGAGCTATGGAACGAGTAGCGGATGAACTTGGCTTGCATGCATGCTGGACAGCCAAGCACCTTATTGGGCTCCCCCTTGACACGTATCCCACTGACCATCTCTTGCTTAACTACAGTGACGGACACAATTGTTCGGATGTTTTGCACTAGCTATGGTTTTTGGGCATTCCGACCACTGTACATAAACTCTTAATGTTTAATGGTGGCACGCTTTGGGAGGGGCACATAGTGGATGTGTTCATAGTACTATAAGCTATAATAGTACACTGGATGTAACTTAGTGCCAAAATATATCCAAAGAGTACATCTAGACAATTGTTTCCCAAGACAAAGGCAAACTTCCAAACAGCGTTCCTAGTACCTAGTCCACCGACCCTTAGCCTTGATCACCACCCGTACCCTCCTAGGCATGTTGTCTACGAGGTTCGTGCAAACCTTTGCAGGGAGCTTCTTGCACTCTTCCTGTACCCACACTTTTGCATAAGAGGGTGAGCACTAGGAAAATCGCGAAGGATTTTCGCGTATGCAAAAGAAAGGTGCATGCTTTCTGATTGAATGCGATCTCTTATTCTTGCCATGCTGAAGTGTGACCAAAGATACCATTAACCGATTGGTCGCGTCTTTTCATGGGTCGTCTCCGTCGTATCGTTGTAGGGTAAAACCATGATCAGAGCGGGGAAAACTAGCGTATACGCCGTGAAACTGAGGGTAACATAGCACGGTCGATTGTACACCCTTGCACTATTAGAATCACGCTAGGGTCTGTAGGTCTCGTCACGGTGCAGCAGTCGAAGAAGTCACGACTGTTCGAGATGAATGCTTGAGGTGAGGTATGGTAAGGAAAAGGGTTACTCCAACGCAACATACTCATGCTCTCCAAGCCATTCCAAGCCATTTGACCCACCTAGGCTTGGAATGGCTTGGAGAGCATGAGTACGTAGTACTAGAGTGACCCTCTTCCTCACCAGACCTCAACCCAGATATTTTTCCCCACCAGCCGAGGCTTCTTCGACTGCTGCACCGTGACGAGACCCGTGGATTTCAACGTGATTCTAATAGTGAAAGGGTGCACAGTCGATTGTGCTATGTTACGCTAAGTTTCGAGGCGGATGTGTTAGTTTTCGCCACTCTGTTCCTAATTTTACCCTGCAACGGTATGACGAAGACGACCCATAAAAAGACGGGACCAAACGGCTAATGGTCCCATCTTTTCATGAAAAGATGCACCTTTGCGTGGCTAGTCTAAGAGATCACATTCAATCAGAAATCGTGCACAATACTCTTGGATACGCTCAAATCCTTCACGATTTTCCTAGTGCTCACCCCTTTATGCAAAATGGTGGGTCCAAGAAGAGTGTGAGAAGATCCCTGCAAAGGTTTGCACTGACCTCGTAGATAACATGCCTAGGAGGGTGCGTGTGGTGATCAAGGCCAAGGGTCGGTGGAATAGGTACAAGAAACGCTGTTCGGAAGTTTGCGCTTTGTCCTGGGAAACAATTGTCCGGATGGACTCTTTGGATATCTTTTGACACTAAGTTAGATTCATTGTACTATTATGGATTATAGCACTATGAACGCATCCACTATGTGCCCCTCCCAAAGCGTACTACCATTTAACATTAAGACTTTATGTACAGTGATCGGAATGCCCTAAAACCCTCGTTAATGCAAAACATCCGTACAATAATTTTCGTCACTGTATCTGCTGCAAAACGGGCAATGCCACATGCCCCATTCGCCGATGCAAGGTCAGCCAATCTCATTCTCCAGTAGCGGAGAAGCACGTTCTTAGGTTGGGCACCCAAAGCACGTTCTTGAGGCCCACCATCTTCCTATCAGCACCCTTGAATATGGCCTTGCCCATGCCTTTCACCTCTGCTCGCTGCCCCAAAGCCGATTGTAACATGCTTGACCGGCGACGGTTCGAGTTCGGTGAGCAAGTCCGCACAAGGTGTCATGCTATAGGTGGCGCCGCTATCGATCACCCAAAAGTCCAGAGAGTGAAGGGTGACCTTTCCCATAGTAGCTGGCTCCTTAAAGCCTTCCACAGCTCCTGCTGCAGCTGTCGCTTGCGTGGAGACAAAGAAGAATTGGCCCGGGTATCGATCTTCACTCGAGCCCGTCTCGTAGTCTCCACCTTTCATGCTTGCTGCTTCGCTTCCACGACCACCACGGCCTCCATGACCTCTGCCTCTTCCTCCTCTTGATTTTCTGCCCTCTTGGCCTTGAGAAGGGGTCCATCCATCAGGCAATCTGTAGCAATCTCTCCACATGTGGCCGGTCTTGTGGCAAAAAGTGACATTCACCGTCAAATTGACCGCGCCCACGCCCGTAGCCATTGTTGTTGTTGTTACTGCTATATGCTCCATTACCATGGCCTCCGTTGAAGCTACTACTGCCAAATCTGCCTCCTCGCCCTCTGCTCCTTCCACGGCCGTGCCCACGGCCCATGCTTGCAACTCCGGCACCATCACGATCCGCCAATTTGCCCGCTTCACATCTTCGAGTGAGAGGCGGGGCAGATCTCGATTTAGGTTGATGATGAGCGAGGACCATGAGTCCGGAAGTAAGGCCAGTAGCTTGGTCTTCTTTTGAAGGTCACTGTAGTTCAGGTCAGCTCCTTTGAGCCGTGTCAACAAGTCGAAGAATTTCTGCACTCCTTCCTCCACCGGTTCTCCTTCGTCAACTCGAAGTGCCGCCATTTGCCGCTTCAAAACCACAGCCACCACCGCTGTTGCAGGAGTGTGTACACCTTTGAGAGCAGCCCATGCCTTTGGTCCCTTTGCTGGTTTACGCTGAAAAGGCTTGATGTGATGGATTTGGCTGCTCCCCAACGCTTGCCCAAGTAGAAGATAGCCTTGTGCGCTCTTCCGCACCCACGGTCTCTTCTCCGGGCCGTTCTCGGGGCGCTTTTCCGTTCCTTCCATCACCTCCAACAGGTCATAGTTGTCAAAGATGTTCTCCATCTTGAAGGACCACTCAGCAAAGTTGTCATCGTTGAACTTGTCAAGGCCAAACACTCTAGGCTCATCCCTAGAGGGGCCAAGGCTAGGTTGCACGAGAGCAATGGGTGGATCTTGGTGTTGGCCTTGTACTTGGGCATCTTCTTTGCCTCCAGCACCTCTGCCACCCCCTTCCCCAGATCTATGCATGGTCGAAATGGCTCCAAGGGGCTCTGATACCACTCGTTATTGTCACAATAGGCTCAGATGTGCCTAAAATGGGAGATAGAAAGCACAGTCGGATTTCCGTCAGACGGCTTCAAATATTGATAACGATCTGATCGGTACCTCAAACAGTGATCTATAATTTGGATCTGGAGCGCGTTGCTGTCGCCTATCAGCAGCAAATTGAATCATGGAATTCCATGAAGATTTGACGACGCTATGGCGGTTTGACTGGCAGAGGTATAGCAGTCATTATAGTCTTAGAAGTACAAACTTAGCAAGACGAATTGAGATTGAGATAGTTCTCAGCCTCTACAAGCCCCAAGAGCCGAGGTCCAGGGTGGTGGTACACCACTACAGAGTCCCCAACCACGAAGGGACTCGAAACAAACTCAACAAGGGGCTGGACCACGTGAATTGTAACAATTTTCACTATTTTAATATTTATCCAATTCCCTTGGGCTTGAAATCTTGAGCTCTTGGTCTTGATTCTGCAAGATAAATTCTTCTTGAGTTGATAAGGGCTTGCTGCACACACCTGCGACGCGATGGACACTTCATACTTGACAAAATAAAAAAACACATGCGACACTCAAACGACGATTTGACATGCGAGTTATGAAAACTCGCTAATGTCTTGACCGACACAAACCACATTGTAATACACCATTCAAGCACACACAAAATCACTAGATAGCAATGACACAGACTCACAAGTCATTCCATGCCATGCATGCACACACACGAACAAGGACGACAAGCCGAGTGCAAGCCATAGGGTTGCACCAACAGCAGCAGCAGCAGCAGCAGCGATGGGGGACCGTGAGCACTTGGGGTGGTGGCTCCGGGGTGCTGGCTCTGGGGGTGCTAACTCTGGGGGTGCTGACTCTGGGGTTGCTGGTTTTGGGGGTACTAATCATGGGTGTGCTGTCTCAGAGAGTACTATCGGTAGCAGTTGTGGGGCTTGGGGCTCTGTCGTGGGCCGGGAGCAGCAGCAGCTAATCACATTCTGCCCTTCATCTCATTGCTATTTTCTCCTCCGTTCCCTGTACCATCCCCTATTACCCACCCATGGGTGCGTCGTCCCCCTGGTTGTCGTCTTGTCTCTCCCCGTGCCCATGTCCACCATCCTTCATTCTCGTGCTCCACTAGTCCCCGTCCTACTGTTACCTCCCTGGTCGTTTCTACCCCTGTCAATTACTCTTCCCTCCAACTCTTCTCGCACTGCTCATCCAGTTGTCTCCCGCTTGCTTGCCTCTCTTGTTACGGACACTACGGCTCCTCCTGCTAGTGTCGCTGCTTTCGCCGACTTTACTGCGAGCCACCCCCTTGACTACGCCTTTGCTCTGGCCTCGGGCCCTGCCCATCCTTTGTTCGTTGGGGCTGCACCTGCCCTATGCTGTGACGTTCTAGAGGATAGGCAGTACAAGCCGGCTTTCCTTGCAGCTGCTGCACCTCATCTTTGCGCCATGCTAGTGTCCTCTGGGCCCTAGCAGCCTAGTGGATACATGCCATGGAGGCAGAGATGGCATCTTCTAGATCCACTGGTACTTATCTCGATGTGCTGTAGTTCCTCCACCTTGGGCGAACACAGTCAATGATATGTGGATGTATAAGGTGACGCGCCCACCTGGAGTGCTGTCACAGTTCAATGCGCGACATGTGGCCAGTGGCTTCACCCTGCGAGTGGGTGTGGTCTTCTTCCAGACCCGACTACTCTTCAAGTGCTTCTCCATATAGCCGCACATCGTGACTACGAGCTCCACTCTTTGGACTTCTCGACAACTTTCTTGTAGGGCAGCCTACACGAGTAGATCTACTTGCGGCGCCCATCAAGCTTCACCGAGTTCTTCGCTCCTTGGATCCAGTGGAGCCTGCGCCACCCTGTCAACGGTCTGCAGCAGGCGCCCCGTGAGTGGCACGCCACGCTCCGCACTACACTCGCGACTCTCCAGTTCTTCCCATTCTCTGCTGACCCCTCGCTCTTCGTTCGTGCTGGTCAAACTCCTTTCTACATCCTTGTGTACGTGGACAACCTTATCTTTCCTACACTAGACATGGTTGCACTGGCCTCGGTGAAGGCCAAGCTGCTTAGATTATAGAGGGTACAACACTAATGTAGGAACCACAGCCTGCACGTCCTCATCATCCGATTGTTATCTGGGTTCCCCCTGGTTGAGTTCTCCACTTGGTCAGATGGAAACTGTGACCAGCTGGGACTTGAGCCCTAGGCTCTCAATACATAAGGTAACACCTCCTGCACTAGATCAGTAGGCAAATCGATGGTTAACAAAGGTCACACTGATCGCATCAGAGCGAGATGCCATGAAGGGATGTTAGGGCGTTTTCCTACGCACTGGGATTAGAACCAAAATGAACCGCACTGAAGCACGATTCCAACACTTGGACCGCATTGTACCATGCAGTATGATCCTAATCCTTTTTCATTTGAATACGCCCTTGATTATATGCAGGGCGTGCGGCTGCGGCTGCGGCTGCGGCTGCGGCTGCGGCTGCGGCTGCGGCTGCGGCTGCGGCTGCGGCTGCTGCTGCTGCTGCTGCTGCTGCTGCTGCTGCTGCTGCTGCTGCTGCTGCTGCTGCTCCTGCGACTCTTGCCGCCTCTGTTGGTCGCCTTCCACCAAGGCCAAGAAGGAAGAATGATGCATTCCTGCTGAGTCGTGGGCTCCCAAGAGCAAACCAGGAAGAAACCCGTGCTGCTGCTGCTGCTGCTGCTGCTGCTGCTGCTGCTGCTGCTGCTGCTGCTGCTGCTGCTGCAGGGGCTGTTGCTGTTTCTGCAGCTGTGACAGCTGCTGCTGGTCTTGCTGGAGCCTCATTTGCTGCAGCAGCAACAGCTGTGACTGCAAGAAGGAAGCTGTACTAGCTGCAGCAGCTGCAGCAGCAGCGTCCGCATTAGCGCCAACCTCCCTCCCCTCTACCAACAGCTGTCGCTGCAAGAAAGAAGCCCTAGTACCCGCTGCTGCAGCATCAGCGTCGGCCGCCCTCCCCTCTACCAACAGCTGTGACTGCAAGAAGGAAGCTGTACTAGCTGCAGCAGCGGCAGCAGCGGCAGCCCCCCTCGTTGCGCTCTCGTGCAAGCCTCTCATACCCACGACTCTGTTTCCCATTCCTGCCATTCCCACGGCATCACCCTCCCTTCGTGCGGAGCTCTCGTACAGGCCTAGCATCCCCACGCCTCTGCTCCCCATTCCTGTCATTCCCTCAGCATCACTCTCTCTCACTGCACTCTCTTGCAACCCTCTCATTCCAACGCCTCGGCTTCCCATTCCGGCCATCTCCGTTTCCATGCCTATCCCCATGCCTGTCCCCAAGCCTGTCCCCAAGCCCAAGCCTGTCCCCATGCCTGTACCCATCCCTGTCATTCCTGTCATCCCTTTTCCCATGCCTGTCCCCATCCCTGTCCTCACGACTGCTCTCCCCTCCTCCATCCTCCCTCCAGCTTTCCACCAGCTCTCATCCCTTCTCTCTTCCTCTTCCCTGGGAATTCTGCTTCCTTCCCTTGGCCTTGGACTTTCTTCCCTCTCCCATATCCTTCCTTCCCTTTCCCTTCTTCTTTTTTCCCCTGACCTTGACCTTTCTTCCCCTGGTCTTGTCCTTCCCTTCCCTGGCCTTGTCTTTTCCTCCCCAGACCTGACTTTTGCTTCTCCTGCCCGTTTTCTATCATCTCCTGACCGGAATTCAAACAGATCGAGCAGACGAGATGAAGGAGCGGTCATGGGTACTGCATCCTCTACAGAATATGACTCTAACGGTACTGCTCGAAATTGTGACTGTAGAGAAGATGCTTGTAACGGGGGATGAACAGCGGAAGCAGCAGCAGCAGCAGCAGCACCATGGGCAGCAGGATCACGCAGAGATCTGGGCGGCAGCAGTGATAGCGTTTCCAAACGATGCCGCCCGATGCTCGGAGCAAGCGCTCCTGCTGCTGCCTCCTCTGCCGTCTGCCACCTGGAGCCGGACGCTGACGTGGCAAGGAGGGGTGATGACGCGGCCATGATAGGCGAGTCAAGGAGAGCGGATTCGATATGAGAAGGAGGAGGAAAAGGAGGAGGAGGAGGAGGACGAAGAGGATGAGGAGGAGGAGGAAGGGGAGCAGGAGGAGGATGTGGAGAGGTACTAGGTACTAGGTACTAGGTTAGCGACCTGTGTCATTCTATGCACAATGCTCTTGTGAATGCTCTGTGTCTGTCAGAGAGTTGTTATGAATTCTGCCGCTGCCTCTTGCCTAAAGACTCCGTCCCTCTTTCCTCTTGCGCCTTGCCGTTTGGAGAGTTGACATTTGCAGAGGTCTGGGATGCGGATCTCAGGAGCAACCCCAGCTCCAATCCCCCGGACATCCCACCCCCCTGGTGACCAATTCCAGCTTGGACTGAAGATGCAGCAGCAGCACCAGTGAACTGATGCCCAGCAGGTATGGCAGGAGCAACATCTGTTTCCAAAACTCCTCTTACTCTCTCTCTCCCACTCCCCCTACCACTCTCTCCCCCACTCCCTCCCCCACTCCCTCTCCCGCGCTCCCGGCCTGCAGCTACAACCACGTACGCCTTAGCAGCTTCCTCAGAAGAAACCCTGTCAGCGTGTGCTGTTATGAGATGTAGCGGGATGCCCATGGCTGTTGTGCGGAGAGCAGTGGCCAGGTGTACAGGGTCGTGGTCATTGGCATAGTCGTTGGCATTGTCGGGGTCTGTCACAGGCAGACTTGCCACCACCTCGGTATCCGTTATGGCTGTTGAAGGGGGCGTTAATGATGGTGCTGTTAGTGAAGGAGGCGTTAATGAAGGTGGCGTTAGTGATGGAGGTGTCATTAAAGGGGTTGTTAATGATGATGGTGTAAATGAAGGGGGTGTTAGTGAATGTAATGTAGCAGGAGGTGATGCTATTGAAGGTGGTTTTAACGAAGGCAGGGCGTTATGACGCGGAATCGACCCGAGGTACTGCAAGCTCAGTTGGCCCTGTGTGAGGCTCGGACCGTGGCTGAGGCTGGGCTGGCTGCGTGCACTACTGGCTATTCTCTGCAATTGAGGCTGTATGGAACGAGCAGCAGGAGCAGCAACAGCAGTGGGAGCAGCAGCAGGATCAGCGAAGGAAGAAACGAAAGCAGCCATAGCAGGAGGTTTTGCAGCAGCTGCTGGAGGAGAAACGGCATGCGCGGCTCCAGCTTCGGCAGCAGCTTCGGCGGCAGCTGCAGAAACGCCATGTCGCGAGCCCGGCCTAACTATAGTACGACCCCCAGCAGTGGCAGCAGCACTAGACATACCGATACTAGCTCCAGCACTAGCTGCAGAAGCAGCAGCACCGGCGCTAGCACCAGCACTAGCAGCAGCAGCGCTGCCAGTGCTGGCGCCTGAAATGGAAGGGAACTGCAGGCTCGCCTTATAGCCTGCCTTACTGCCAGCCTTACTGCCTGCCTTACTGCCTGCCTTACTGCCTGCCTTGCTGCCTGCCATGCGCTTGGATGGGGCGAATGGAGAGGCTTGAGAGGAGGAGAGAACAGGGCGAGATTCAGAAGCAGCTGCATTCGCACTACCACCAGCACCAGCACCAGCCCCAGCACCACCACTACTACCAGCGCTCCCTCTCCTTCTTTCATCTGACCTGATTCCACCTCCTCCTCCTCCTCGTCCTCCTCCCCCTCCTTCCCCCCCTCCTCCTCCCCCTCGTCCTCCCCCTCCACCTCGACTTCCTGCTGCTCCTGCCTTACCCGCCGCTGCAGCAGCTGCACCCTTCTGCGACGTCCTCTTGCGTCGTGCCACGTGGCACGTCATGTGCCCACCGAGCGCCTGTGACGTGGGGAACGTATTGCCACAGATAGGACAAGAATACCCGCCCGGCCTCTGCCCCGGCATATTTGGAAGCGGACCTGGGGGAAGCTGAGATGGTAGCTGGGCGGCAGCTGATGACGGGGCACTGAAACCAGCCCCAGATGAAACTGTAACGGGTGGAGTTAACACGGGAGTTGAAACGGACTGGCGTAACTGAACATGCTCATTTGCTGCTGAAGATATCAGTTCCGAAGCCGAATTGAAAAGTAATCCTGATGCAAGCCCCCTTGCTGCAGTACCAGCACCACCAGCACCAGCACCAGCAGCAGAGGCACCACCAGCATCAGCACCAGCAGCAGCACCAGCCATTGCAGCTGCTGCCGCAGCGGCAGCGGCAGCAGCAGCCGTAACAGTAGTCTTCTCTGGCGAAAAACTGGCCCCTGGTGCTCCTGCTGCTCCCACTGCTCCTGCTGCTCCTCCTGCACCTCCTCCTCCTCCTACTGCTGCTGCGGCTGCTGTGGCAGCGGCTGCTGCACGCCATGAGGACAAGAGGGCTTGCACGTGGTCACTCAAGACATTGGGATTCCCATGCTGCTGCTCTGTCGCCTGAACCTGCAGCTGTGCCTGTATCTGCGCCTGTAGCTGCGCCTGTAGCTGTCCCTGCAGTTGTGCCTGCAGTTGCGCCTGCAGTTGTGCCTGTAACTGTGCCTGTAACTTTTCCTGCTGTTTGGCTGCCTGCTGTTGTGTCTGTTGCGGTGGGTCTTCTTGCTCCTCATGGCCCCGTTTCGCTTGCTGCCCAAGTCGCTGCTGCAGCAACAGCAGCTGCTGCAGCTGCCGCTGCTGAAACTCCTGCTTCTGCTGCTGCTGCCAAAGACTCTGCCGCTGCTCTTGCGGATGCCACTGCTGCTGCTGCTGCTGCTGCTGCTGCTGCTGCTGCTGCTGCTGCTGCTGCTGCTGCTGCTGCTGCTGCTCCCATAGACGCTCTTGCTGCTGCATCTCTTGCCGCCTCAGTCGCTGCAGCTCCTGCCACTGCTGACTCCCGAGTTGCTCTTGCTGCAGCAAGGCTTGCTCTTCAGCCTCCTGCTGACTGGCTTGCGTCTGCGTCTCTTGCCGCCTCTGATGCTCCCCCTCCACCAAGGCCAAAAACGAGGCATGATGTACCGATTTTTGGGATGATTGCTCCCGCTGCTGTGGCTGCTGCTGCTGCTGCTGCTGCTGCTGCTGCTGCTGCAGGGGCTGTTGCTGTTTCTGCAGCTGTGACAGCTGCTGCTGCTCTTGCTGGAGCATCAGTTGCTGCAGCAGCAACAGCTGTGACTGCAAGAAGGAAGCTGTACTAGCTGCAGCAGCTGCAGCAGCAGCGTCCGCATCAGCGCCAGCCTCCCTCCCCTCTACCAACAGCTGTCGCTGCAAGAAAGAAGCCCTAGTACCCGCTGCTGCAGCATCAGCGTCGGCCGCCCTCCCCTCTACCAACTGCTGTGACTGCAAGAAGGAAGCTGTACTAGCTGCAGCAGCGGCAGCAGCGGCAGCCCCCCTCGTTGCGCTCTCGTGCAAGCCTCTCATACCCACGACTCTGTTTCCCATTCCTGCCATTCCCACGGCATCACCCTCCCTTCGTGCGGAGCTCTCGTACAGGCCTAGCATCCCCACGCCTCTGCTCCCCATTCCTGTCATTCCCTCAGCATCACTCTCTCTCACTGCACTCTCTTGCAACCCTCTCATTCCAACGCCTCGGCTTCCCATTCCGGCCATCTCCGTTTCCATGCCTATCCCCATGCCTGTCCCCAAGCCTGTCCCCAAGCCCAAGCCTGTCCCCATGCCTGTACCCATCCCTGTCATTCCTGTCATCCCTTTTCCCATGCCTGTCCCCATCCCTGTCCTCTCGACTGCTCTCCCCTCCCCCATCCTCCCTCCAGTTTTCCACCAGCTCTCATCCCTTCTCTCTTCCTCTTCCCTGGGAATTCTGCTTCCTTCCCTTGGCCTTGGCCTTTCTTCCCTCTCCCATATCCTTCCTTCCCTTTCCCTTCTTTTTTCCCCTGACCTTGACCTTTCTTCCCCTGGTCTTGTCCTTCCCTTCCCTGGCCTTGTCTTTTCGTCCCTGACTTTTGCTTCTCCTGCCCGTTCTTTATCATCTCCTGACCGGAATTCAAACAGATCGAGCAGACGAGATGAAGGAGCGGTTATGGGTACTGCATCCTCTACAGAATGTGACTCTAACGGTACTGCTCGAAATTGTGACTGTAGCGAAGCTGCTTGTAACGGGGGATGAACAGCAGAAGCAGCAGCAGCAGCAGCACCATGGGCAGCAGGATCACGCAGAGATCTGGGCGGCAGCAGTGATAGCGTTTCCAAACGATGCCGCCCGATGCTCGGAGCAAGCGCTCCTGCTGCTGCCTCCTCTGCCGTCTGCCACCTGGAGCCGGACGCTGACGTGGCAAGGAGGGGTGATGACGCGGCCATGATAGGCGAGTCAAGGAGAGCGGATTCGATATGAGAAGGAGGAGGAAAAGGAGGAGGAGGAGGAGGACGAAGAGGATTAGGGGGAGGAGGAAGAGGAGCAGGAGGAGGATGAGGAGCGGGGGGCGTTGGGCCTGTGAAGGTTCTAGGAGCTGTTCTCATTCCCCTGGGAAAACGGATAGCCCCAGGGGAAGGGAGGTCGGGGGAAGTTAGGACAGGGGAAGGAAGGACAACAGGGGAAGGGAGGAGAGAAGCCGATGACGTCATCACAGTGTGAATGGTCGAGAGGGAGGAGGAGGAGGAGAGCCAACCCGTCCGCTCCGGTGCAGGCGGATCCGTTACAAGCAAAAGCGAGCTTCCCTTCTGCTGCTGCTGCTGGTCCCGTTCTAACTGCGGCGAGGCGGCGGCGTCAGTGAGTGCAGCGAAGGGGAGAAATGGCGGCGGCCGCTGGAAGAAGAAGTTCCCAGCAGTGGCTAGCCCAGTACCTGCTGTGGCTGCGCCTGTGCCAGCAGCTGCGCCAAGAGCGGCACTCAGCGCTGCGCCTGCTCCCATGCCTGCACCTGCAGGGGGGGATGCGCCTGTGCCCCCTGCGCTGCTGCCAACTGCACTGCTGACGGCGGCAGCAGCGGCTGCGGCGGCGGAGGAGGCGGCTGCGTTGAGGGTGGGGTTTAGGGAGAAGCGCGGGCCCGGCGGAAAGGCAGGACTGGGCGCAGTAGTAGTAATAGTAGCGGTGGCAGCGGTGGCAGCGGTGGCAGCGGTGGCAGCAGCAGCAGCAGCAGCAACAGCAGCGGCTGTGGCCGCGGAGGAGGCGGATACGTTCAGGGTGGGTTTTAGGGCGAAGCGCGGCCCCGGCGGAAAGGCGGGACTGGAAGCAGTAGTAGCGGTAATAGCGGCGATGGTAGCGGTCGTAGTGGTAATAGCGGTAGTAGCGGTGGCAGCGGTGGCAGCAGCAGCAGCAGCGGAGGAGGCAGCTGCGTCCAGGAAGGGGTTTAGGGAGAAGCGCGGCGCCGGCGCGATGCTGGCAGCAGCGGCAGCGGCAGCGGCAGCGGGGGCGGCAGCAACGTGGTTCCGCTGGGCAGCAGTGGCAGAGGCAGGGGCAGCAGCGGCAGCGGCCACGGCGGCGGCCGCCACCACCGCTGCCTCGGGTGGCGGAGGCGGCTGCTTGGCACCAAATGTGAGCATCTGAAAAAGAGCACCCGGTGACGCGGCCTGCTCCTGCTGCTGCTGCTGTTGATGGTGCTGCTGCTGCTGCTGCCGCTGCCGCTGCCACAACTGCTGCTGCTGCTGCTGCCCCCCCTTCTCGCCGCAGGCGAAATTCAGCGAAAGGAAACCACCATCAGAAACCGAGCCTAGTAGTACAGCTTGAGAATGCGGCAATCCAGCAGGGGCGGCATCATCCGACAAGAAGGCTCTTGATAGATGCCGCCCCTGCTGGGTACTGCTGTAGCTGCTTTCGCCCAGTCCGAGGCCTCTCTGCTGTTGGTCGCAAGACGAGTCGTCCGTAGTGGTAACATTTTCGTCCCTTCGCCTGTCGCCTGCATCAGGAAGCGGGAGATGATGCAGCCTCTCTTCCCGGCCGTCCGAGGGCGCGTTCTCGGAGTTCAACCCGGAGTTCAAATCGAGGTCCATGCTCGAGTTGTTGTCAACAGGCGAGCTCGTAACTTGCAACTTGAAGTTATATCACCAGAGCCAGTACTCCCCACTTGACGCACTCCACCAACACCCAGAGCTAACTTCCCCTCTCTGGCAAGGAGAGCAACCGTCCAAGCCTTGACAGCAACCGTCAAAGGCTTTCAGAGGCTTTGAGAGGCGTTCAGAGGCGTTCAGAGGCTTTCAGAAGCTTTCAGAAGCTTTCAGAAGCTTTCAGAAGCTTTCAGAGGCTTTCAAAAGGTTTAACCGTCCAAGCGTTTGTCGCCGACTGA
Organism: Closterium sp. NIES-67; assembly: GCA_027943415.1. Lineage (NCBI taxonomy): Eukaryota > Viridiplantae > Streptophyta > Zygnematophyceae > Desmidiales > Closteriaceae > Closterium > Closterium sp. NIES-67. The sequence goes on along the minus strand of BQMB01001577.1, from coordinate 105,999 downwards.
GTCACTGACCCGTGGCGGGGTTTCAAGTTGACGGAGGCCGTCTGGAGCTCCTGGCGAAGGAGCCGGCGTCGCTGGTGATGACGACGGCGCCGGTTGAGCTGACGCACTACTGCTGACGGCGCTGGTTGTGCTGACGGCGCCGCTGGCGCTGGAATTCTTGCAGGTTGAAAAGTGGCCGGCTGTTTGGACGGCATTCCGCAGCGATACTATAGTTTCGAGTTCAAGAAATACGTTTCTTGGATTTACTAGATCACGAAGAGGCTTGTTTTAGAGCTCGAGCTCGAGATTTATTCCGCTAGACCGCGTTTAGGTGAGTTAGGTGTCAAAAGATCGTCGACCATCGACCATCGACGCGAGAATTCGGTATTCATGGAAAATCGCCCTAAGTTCGATATTAGTATCCTTCAAGGCTTGAATGATGTGGGATACGACTCGGCGCTGCCGTGTTAACGGTTCGGAGGACGCTTTTCAACTTGAAACTATCTTAGCCTGGAGATCCAAAGAAGAAACCTAAAGCTACTAGCTGCGGGAAACCTCTAGAAGCAGGCGGCTATCAGACTCCTACGAGTCTCGCAACGACTCGAGGTCGTTGTGTGACGACGGTGGTTCGTCTCTCTCGACTAGAAACTCGCTCGCCTGTCGTCAGATGCGCTGGCGTCCCGAACACCCCGCAAATCACGAGCAGCATTTCTACTAAACAGGCACTGAGCAGCCACTTGCGTCGCCGCATCATCGCCATGCGATACCTGATCTGGAAACACTGTATCACCAGCATTTCCCCCAGAGCTTCATGGGGGGTTCCATCTGTTCTGTGTGGCTCAGCTCCGCATGAGCATGCTCAGCGCGTGGTACAAGGGTTGCGCAACCCATCGAAGTTGCGCAACCCAGTCTGGTTACCAGATTCGCCAAAACCCGCATGGCGTGTGAAAGATGGGTTGGGCTGAATTTGGCTGGTTTAGGTTGGGTTATCCGCCAGTTGCGCAACCCGGGCTGCAGTTTCCAGGCAAAGCGCAACCAATGTACCACTCCCTCATGCTTGGGAAAAAAAATTATCTCGCTTCCTGCTAAAACTGGTTATCCACTTCCTGCCGAGATTGGGCGGAGTAGAGTCTCTGGTGCCTGCCACCGGTAGCAGGGAATCTGATCATCACGCGAGATTCGCCTTCGAGATCAACTGTTTTTTTTGTGTGCTCCTACTCACCACGTTTGAAAATAATTCTCCTAGGCACCCTCAAAGTTCTAACTCATGTACTTGCAGTACACTCCGAAAAGCCAAGCCAAACCCTGTTAGCAAAACCCCAAGGGACTCGGGCGATTGTGGATCTTCCAGCAAGGAGAAATGTCATCTCAAGCGCGAGTGCAAGTCTGCCAAGAGTGTAGAGGCAGTTTTCCTGCGTGGCGTGAGAGGGATTGACTTCAATTGGGGTCATTTTCAGCATCACTTATTGCTCAGCTGGTTACAGGCTGGGGCGGGAAGGCGAGTTTACCCTTCGAACTGCACGTTCGGGATTTCTGTACACTACAAAACCCGAAATTTGGCATTCGACTCCCATTTCCAATGTGCGATGTCCCTCTCACTACGGGATTTACTTCAAGTGGACACTGCGGCTAAAAATCGCACGCTGCTCGCATGATCCACATCTGCTTCCCACTTCACCCTCACTTTCAGGACGCTTGGTTCATCCACACACTGGCCACTGTACATTGGCTGGCTAGGGGGCAACTGAGGGCATGATACATCAAATCTTGCTTTAGAAAGCCAGAATTTACCACGCGGCGCGCTCCAGTTACCCTAAAGACCAAAACGTGGGGCAAAACCGACACATGTGAAAAATGGTTGTGTTTTGTAGCGGAGGCGTGTTCTCTATTTGGGATCACAGAGCCTGTGGCGAATCCATGTGTGCAACCAGCAGTCTCAAGTCACGCTTAAAGCGAAGATCTCAAGAAGCGCGAAATCAAATCCAAAGGTTTGGTTTCGGGTTGGCGAAATGAGCGAAACAGTAACAGCGACCCCCCCCAACACCCCTCACCGAACCTCGCAACTTTCGCGACCCCTCGAAACCAAAACCTTTGGGTTTGTTTTTTTGCTTCTTGAGACCCTTGCTTTAAGCTTCTATTACAACATTTGCATAATGAAATGCACCACAGCACACAAATACAACTAGGCGTTTCCAGTCCAGCCGGTCTGAGTGCAATGTTTGAGTCGTTTCTGATTGGTGCATCACAAAATTTCCAGTATCACGCAAACATTCGACACTGAGGGCGTGGAGCCTACGGTTGTGGTTCCGTTTTAGGTTGCACAACTCGACATGGTAACACATGTCGCGAAGTGTCGCGAAAGCTTTTTCGCGAAAACTGGACGTGTGTTGCGCAACCCACGTCCAATCCGGTTCCGAAACCCACTTCCGCAACCAAATCCGAAATCCACGTCCGCGCGAATCAAATTGACAACCACTTGGTCGATAAATCCAACCCTACGTCCGAGGAACATTTCGCCCAACGTCCAACGAGCCCAACATTTTGTCAAAACGGCTCATGGAGAAGGCGAGACATGTCCTGCAATTTTCGTTACAACCCAAAATTGGGCGAAAGGACCACTGTTTCCGATTTCGCCAAAGGTTTAAATTTCGAATTTTGAACATTCCCAACCCAACGTTCCAGGTACGTTTGCGCAATCCCATGTTCCAGTTGCGTTACAGGGTCAGGATTCGTAGGTTGCACAACTGGAAGCGCAACCCACAGATACCCAACCCTAGAATACACGCCTTGATTCACTCAAGTCGTGCTTCGAAGGCTCTACTAAACCAGGTGACAGAAGCAGAGAATGTTGACATGTTCTATTGTATTTTCGTGAAATTCGTAGGGCTCCTGTAACAATTCCGACTCAAAGCACGATAAGGTGTATGCTGGCATAATCACCACATGATTCCTACGACTATTTCTGGCCTTCTAATTGGCCCGGCAATTTGAATTTCAGGTTGGCTTGGTAGCAAGGATGCTGACCTGGCCTCTTTCTTACAGAAAAAGTAACCCTAATGTCAAGAAATTAAGAGTTCAAATTTTATCGCTTCCGTCACATTAAGGTGCAATTTTCCCCCGAATCCGTCCAGCTTACGGAAACAATTTCGCGCGATTCCTTTGCCTAACGAGTAACTATTTTTTTGATTCCGTACGAGCTATTTTCTTTAGGGGCTAGCGATCTCCCCCACCCCCAACAATCCTCCCCCCCCCCCCCCTCCCTCCCTCCCCGCCACCCCCCCTCCCTCCCCTTTGATTCCTTGCCAGCCGAATTTGTATCGGCCGATTCCTTTTCGTAACGGATTTTTTGGGGGGGGGGGGGGGGGGGGGTTCTGTCTGTTAACGGGTTTGCCCAGAGGCGATCCCGTCCCCTTCCGGAATACCCTTGGGCTTAGCGAGAAGCATGACCGCTAGGCGCTTGGGCGGATTTCTTTTAGAATTACATACCTGCATGAAACCTTGTTATAATTTCTGGTGAAGCATTCTCCTGTCACACTGAAATGCTAGATGTGATATGGCAAAGCGGAAATAAGGTGGAATGATTTTCATGGGACGGTGTGGGTAGTTCCTTAATTTCCACCCCAAGACTGCCGCAGTATTTCCAGAGCTCCAAAATCACCAGTACTAACCCGAGAAGTCTTGCAATGGAATAGCAGCTCCCTGTAGATTACCCTGAAATATCATTTTTTAGAACGAGCCGCCTGTACCCTTCGGCATCACCCACAGCAGGGGAGGGGAGGACCCCCTGTCGCAGCAGGCTTGAGCTCTGTCAGCTCAGGTCACCCCTGGTTGAGAGAAGGCATACCAAGGCGTGGCGTGGAATGCAAGGTTGACGCACGGCCAAGCCAGAGAAAAATATCCGCAGCCACCAATCGCAATGCAAAAAAATCATACTGCGTGCGTTCTTGCTCATCTGTGGTGGCTGCTGCTCGTCCTCGACATTTTTTGGCCAATCGTTCAAAGGGCGTCACGTGATAATACGTCATGTGATTGAATCGTATCATCTTACTGTAACGACAGGATATGCTTGCAGCTGCTTGTCATTCTTGCCCGTGCGATGCTGGGCAATGCCACTGATGTGAAATCACGTGATTGTCAATCAAATCTTTTTATTCCGTTTGCGACTTTCAATGCAGAACTGCGATTAGTTTTGACCGGTCAGAGCAACCAAAGGAGACAGTTCATCGGTCAGCATGAAAGTGACCACTCTTCTACGATCAGCGTTCACAAGCCCCCATGTTGAGTTCACACATGGTCTGTACTCGTTGATTACACTGAAAATGATTTAAGAAATTAATAAACGAACCAAAGTCTCTAAGCCGACAAACCAGCTGCACTGCACATGCTGCTGCCAGTAAAGACAACGCGGTGAGAGAAGTTGGAAACAGTCAAACCCGCTTGCTGACAAATCTCATGCTGTGGTAATGCAGTACACCCCAGAACTCGTTATGATCAAAGGTTTTGCACAGAGTGATTCCATTTGTCTCTAGCGGAATTTGACAATACATGACTACCCATGGGGCCCACAGCTGTTGGTATTTTTCTACACCCTAAAACATGTTTCAGGGTACCCGGGAGTCGAACGGTCAAACGCTATGGTAACCACTCAAACAAAAGTCAATTGCGAACCGTTGCGCATGCGCGAGTGCTTCCCATCACGTGGATTGTTCGGTCGCAAATTCCGATTTTCAGGGCTTGAGAAACGGGGATTTTTCTACCCGTTTCTGTCTTTACTTGCTTGGAATAACAGCCACATTCGGTACTGGGTACTCCGAAATTGCGCGGACGCAATTTGATGACAAGCTGATCTGGTCATCGACGCTACATGGTTTTGATCCTACGTGATACGACCAGAACCAGTTTCCAGATGTACAGATTACCTGCCCCATTTTCTCAACGGGCAACCTCCCGAGCCGCGCTACACTTCAGCAAACAACGAGCTACAGTAACTCATCCGACAAGACCCAGCTGCGCAATCGATAAGCTACATTACAGAACACGACAAGCTACAGCGGAACGAGAAAATAGCGCGGGCCGCGGGCAGCACAGCGTGTTATCAGGCGCAAACTGTGTTATGAATTATAACTCTAAGAGTAAAGCGCAGTATTCAACAAGGGGAACGCGACTACACATGATCCCGCTTACAGACATCCGCGCTTGTCGCACAATCACGGTTAAGGACCCATTGCCGTATACACCATGCTCTTATCCCCTAGTGTATGTGCACAATCGCTGTTCAACATGAAACGACCCACAAGAGTCTACTGTACAAGATCGCGCACAGATTACGCGACAACCAATAGGATTCGTGCAGAAGATTACGTTAGCAAAAAACAACAGCCTAGCGAAGTCACTAGAAGGCTTATCGTCAGCCAACGAGCTGACAATACGCCACGTAGACACGGAAGTTTCTAGCATGAACAGATTCCTTTGTTCGAATGAATGAACCAAAGAACACGTCAGCGTTCGCCAGCCCAGTTCACAGGCGTGCTCCACGAACTTCAAATGCGTGGGTTTGAGCCAGGTCTATTCGAATGACCTCCATTCACACACTTTAACCCCATCCATCTCCGCTTTCGCCTAACTGACAACATGTTTGCCCCTCGCTACCGTCGCCTGCCTCGCCTGCACAGAAGGGCCCAGATTTCGCTCCACATGAAGCGAGAAATTTGTCAGCAGGCGGAAACCCACCAATCTTGGCGCCAGGAGGATCTCGCCCGTTGGTGTTTCACGAGGTCTGGGATTGTTCCTGACCGCAGCACTGTGGGGAGGATTGTTCGCCAGGCGGACAAGTGGAAAGCCGTTGCTGCAGCACAAAATGCCATCCGCATGCGACAGGGTCGTTTCCCTAACCTGGAGAGAGCACTGAAGGCATGGGTGCAAGGAGCCGAAGACGCTAGCATCCCTCTCACTCTGTCGATTATTCGACAGAAGGCTTTGGAGTTGCGCCCTGAGTGTGGCGTCCCAGACAGTTTTGAATGCTCGATCAGCTGGTGTCACCGCGCCATGCATCGCATGGGATTCCGTAACCTCACACGCAAGGGCGAGGCGTTCGACGCAGACAAGACAGCTGACAAGCTGTGTAGGTAGCGCATGCCGGAGCTCATTGAGCATATCGGCGTCATTCCGCGTGATCTTTACAACTGGGATGAGACTGCTCTCTTCCCGGGTCAGCAGCCTCATCGTTCCTCGTCGGATGGTTCGCCCGTCGGTCGCAAGGCTGCAAAGGACCGCATTACGGTGGCGTTTCTATGCAACGCAGACGGATCCAGCATGTACCGTCCTCTCGTCGTCTCTAAAGTGCGACGGCCGACTGACTTTAACGCGAACAGCTTCGACCCCGAGCCGTACGTCTACTGGCGCCAAAATCCCAAGGGCTGGATGACTTCCGAAGTGAGTGGCCATTCGTTTTGCATGTACGTGAGTTTGTGAGTCTACCTTGCGCGCTCTCCGAAATGATACTTTTCCTAACTTTCATCTGTGGTTCAATTCTGGCTCTCCTCCCCCCTTCCCCCCGCCCCCCACCTACAGATCTTCACCTCTTTCTTCGAGTCAGTCAACGCCTGCATGTTCGCCGAACAGAGGCAGATCGTTATCTTGGTGGACAACGCCTCATCTCACAACCTACTTTCTCCCATCACCACCACTGAGGATGTCTGTGGCTTCCGCTCGCGGAAGCTCAGCAATGTCCGAATCATTTATCTCCCCCCCAACACCACTGCATATTGTCAGCCGTTGGACCAGGGCATTCTCGCGACCGTCAAGCGGCGGTTCCGATCCAAGTGGCTACAGGAGCTGTGGAAGCTATGGGACTCCCGGGTGTCACCAGCGTCACAGGCGACGAAGAAGCCAAAAACATGGCAAACGGTGCAGTGGCTCTCAGATGCATGGGGCAGTGTTGAGCAAGACACCGTGCAGCGGTGCTGGCACCACGCCAAGATATTGCCCCGCAGCTGGAGTCGGATCCTCCCACACCTCATGTATGAGAGCTCCGACCCAGCGACCGACCCATTGTGGGTGGTGGGATCACAGACTGACCAGTTCGCGTTCGGTGCCGACGCCCTCTCCGCCGAGGACTTCACTCGCATCGACGAGACACACCCGACTTGCGAGCCCCAGGGCGTCGATCCTCTCTCCACCAAACCCCCTCCAGTGCGCCAGATGGGAGGAGAGCCTCCCTTCGTCATCGAGCTGTCTGAGCGCGCGAGGGCAATGCGGCGGGTTCGGCGCCTAGCGACTGATCTGCTCATTGCTTATGCGAGGGCGACGCGGATCCGTCCGCACTACCTCAAGGAGCTGTTCGACATCCGAAACGCTGATGTGATTGAACGCCTCGAGAGGGCGAGCCCAAAGCCGCGCAAGACGTTTAGCATCGACCTGAACTACGCTCCATCTCCTCGTGCTTCAGCCAGTTGCAGCGACGATCGAGACACTTAGGACACCGCCATCAGCCGTGAACGACTTCTGCAAGCGACGGCTGTGATGGACGGCTTTGATGGCGCGGCGGAGATTATGAGGACCTTTTAAACCCACCCTGTGTACCTCTCCATATCTCCCCTGCATCCAATGTCACCTTGTTACCACTTTCCCTTCTGTCGTGTGCGAGCCATGTCCTCGTTGCAGTGGTGTGCGTTTCCTCGGCTGCCTCATTGTTTGCGTGGGCGTGGGTTTGTGTGCCTATCTGGACTGTGATTGTTTTTGCATGTGTGAAGGTGTGTGTGCTTCTGTGTGTTGTGATTCTTTGCAATCTCGCCCGTTGGTCTGTGTGTGTGCTTCTGTGAAGGGGTGTGTGGATATGTGTGCCTCTTTGGTTTTTGTTTCTTCATGAGTTTGTGATTCTCAGTTGCGTGGCAGATGCTAGCACGGGAGAGTATGACCATGTGGACAGTGAACGTCATAAGCAACGTGGGAATGCTGAAAATGTGGCCTTGGGCAGGAGTTGGAACATGTGGTTTCATCTATGGAAATACGTGGATCTGTTGTAATCTAAGTGTTGTAATTCTGTAGGTGATGTCTCATAAACGTAGTGCAATGTTGTTGTTGTTGTAACATGAAGCGTTTCCTGCGAGTTAGAAGGCCCTGTGCGCCGGTTACCAACACGGACGCACATACGCCGTTCGCATTTAATGACTACAGTACGGCTACTCCCGCCCCCGAAGTGTACAAGCCCTTTTTGCCCAGTGTTTTGGCCGGAGGATACATGCACGCACCGCGCAAAAAAAATGCGCGCCTGTATCGTGGAACAGGTGTACAGAGTGTCGATAGAAATGAGGCCTAGGGAATATATAGGGCGATTGACCAGGGTTGAATGTCGAGGGTTGGACCAGTCAAGGGCTCGATAGTCTCGATTGTGACAGGGTCAAAATAGGTTCGGTGCGACTTGGAATGAGGTTGGGGCTGACGAGGTCGACTAGGCCTGGTTTGGCGGGCCGAGCATGCAGGCTCAAACTGTTCGCGTGTAACTGTTGTGGCGAGTCCTAGTAAGGAATCATAATTCCTTACACTCTCACGCCTTCTAGAGGAAGGCACTCCATTTATCGAGGCCGAACAGTCATTACAAGTAATCCCTGATATGACTGTAAGTCTTCAGCTCTATAACGAGCGTAATGATTACGCTGGCCTGAAGAGGTCTTGAGGTCGAACTGAAATCAATGGCAAAAAAGCGTCGAAACGATCATGGTATATCCTGATCGTTGAATCTTGATGTGTGCAATGATGACGATACTTCATGAGGTAAAACTTCATCCAACGGCTGAGACATGTCGCAGCGATTGTAATTGATCGGTGTTATTGAAGATTATCGACATCTTCAGCTGACCGGACGGGCAAGAGTAAATACTCCAACGGAAGATTGTGAAAAGTGAAACAGTCGAGTGATCGATTGATGATGGCGCATGGCAGATGAATATCTAGAAATTATGACTGGTGAATAACGTGATGGATGATGAAATAAAGAACTCGTTCATCAAACGCGTGGCCATTCGAGTCACATGCGAGAGCACGCGTCCTTGTCCCACGAAAGTCAGCAAACTCCATCAACGAAGTAATGAAACCAGGTGCGGAATTGTAATGGTAACGAATGGCGGTCGAATATGGATGATGGAACACGCTGGAAGGGTCAGACGAAATCTGCAGTGTAGCTGCACTTCTCCCCCCTCCAAGAAGAAATAGCTCCCAATTTCCCAGATAAAAACTCCAAGAAACCCAATGCTCTAGGGTAGTCGAATTAATCCAACGCTGTTGCTTAAAAGTCTCACAGTCAGCTTCGAAGATGCCGCTGCAAAACTCCAACCGCTAGAACTCCCAAATATGCTCCAAAGTTATAATTCTTCCTCAAGAGAAACGGCTCCAAGGGTCTTGAAAATCTGAAGAAACTGCTCTGGAAGACTCCCATACGAACTGAAAATTCTGCACAAGTAGGAACACTGCTTGCGAGCTGGTCCCAACACAGCTTTAACAGTACTGTTGCAAAATCTTTTCGTTTCGATACTGCTCCTGATGGGTGGCGATGATGCGGCGGGGTCGTGTTCGCACAGTCGGGCGAATTAGGCGAATTGACGATGGAGGCGGTAGCGGGTAGTGACGAGAGGAAGACGACGATAGCGATGACATATAACCTGTACTGAACCACTCCGGTAGAAAACCTCGAACGGAACCCAGGGTCGTCTGACGCAAGCTGCATCAGCTTCTTTGTCCGTACACGCCGAAATATTCGGGAAGAGACGAAACAGCTACTGCTCTCCCTCCGCTCCATGTACCCATAATACTCCGCAAAATTCTGTCGATGTTGCTCGTAACCCCCATGATAGCGGGTACAGCTCCAGTTGTAAGTCCATGAACCGCTCCAGAGAAAATGTCGGAGCTCCATCGATACTTAACCAAGACTGCAATACTGCTTCACAGCTACCCGTAAGAACACTCGGACATCACGGCGTCCTTTAGCAGCGCCCCCACGGTTACTCCACCAGCTGTACGCGTGAACTGGACCCTTTACATTAGGGAACATCTGAGTCCACAGCCTCGGCATGATGTTTTGGCCGTCGATCAGGGTCAATGCGCATCATACGACGTCGATCTCGGCCCACCTGTTACCCAACTCTAGAAATTCTCCGATACCCCTGTCCAGCTGGCCGTGCAGACGTTCACCCATCTCGTGGCTGCTGCACGTTACCCCAAATCTGGTTCGCTCCTGCTTAACTAACTAAGAGAATTTGCAGAGTGCGCACGCTTCTAGTCAGAGGAGCTTTAAAGAGCTCGCCTATTGACCGCTGGACAGCTCCCTCCTCTGTCGGAAACTCCTTCTGCTGCACCAAGTGAAACCCTGAGCTCCGCTGCAACAGTTACGCCTTAAATATCGGGGACACTCCATCAACCGCAGGGGTCCGCAAGCTTTGGGGGTGCGGACACTGAGGAGGGTGCTAGTCCTAAGGGTGCTGGTTCTGGGGGTGCTAGTCCTAGGGGTACTGTTGTGGCTTGTCCCGGCAGTACTGGGGGTGGCACCGGTGCTGGAGAGGGTTCTCATCCTGAGGGTGTTGTGGTGGAGGGTTTCGGGGGTAGCCGTGGTGCGGTTGGAGGCTCTGGTGTCGGCGTGGAGCAGCTTCAGCAGTCACCGCTGGTGTCCGCTCTTCGCCTCCTCGGTCTTCCCTCCCGCGACCGGTTGCCCGCGCCTCCCCCGATGCCGCCTCCTCCCCATGTTTACGGCCCTGTGTTTCCTCCGCCGGACTCGTCCCCGTCTCATTTTCCCCCCTCGTTCTCCTCCAGTGTTTCCTGATGTGTCTAATCACCCGACGCCTGCCTCCCACTTCTTGTCTTGCTGTCTCTCTCGTGCTTGTCCTCTCTCCCCGGTTCAGCGTTCTCACCCTATGTTGCTCCGTTCTCATGCGTCTCCTACTCCCGTTCTCCCGTCGCCTCCTCAGTCCTCCCTTGTTGTCTCTTCGCCTCCTCTCTCTGACTTTCTTCGTGTTGCTAGTCCCCTTGTTCCTCTGGTCCTCACCTCTCTTGTTACCGACCCGTCCGTTCCTGACTTCAGTCGTGACGCTCTTGTCGCTGCCGTCGCTAACTTTGCCTCTACTCGCTGCCTTGACTACGCCACTGCTCTGGACTCTGACCCTGCCCGCCCTCCGTACGTCAGGGGTGCACCTGCCCTTGGCAGCGACGTCCCAGAGGACAAGCAATACAAGCTAGCTTTCCTGTCCGGGGCCACTTCTCATCTCTGCTCCATGCTGCTAGTCCCTGAGGGTGACCCAGACGCTCTTGACATCCCGACCGCTCGCACCTATGCTAGGCTACACAGGGTATTAGGGCCCAGTCACACTAGAGTCATCGGCAGAAAACATGGCATACAAAGCAGAGAGAATCATGTGAGAGTACGACCCCGTTACACCACTTGTCCCTTTTCTTATTTCCTTTCTCTTTCATTTCTTTTTTTTTATCTCATCTCATTTGGTTTCCTATTCTCCATTTTCCATTAACCTTTGGTTTATCCTTTATATCACAAACCAGGCTTGGGATGTACTGGTGCGCTATTTGGAGTAATCCTGTCATAATCCCTTAAAGCCAATAGCCTCGCGTGGCTAAACGCAGGGTGATTCTACCTTCTAGAAGGGTCTATTCCCTTAGGATCAGATAAACCTGGTTACCTGATGTCCTTTGGAAGTATAAAAGCGCCTTGTACTGATCGATAGTGCAACCTTTCCTCGAGACATTTGATCCTGTGACACTTGGTAATCAGAGCTTTTCTCACTCCGCCGCGCTCAGCTAAGCAGCAGCAGCGGGGATCCTGCCTCGAAAAACCACCGGGGGCGACCAATTCGACGCCGATTCTGGTAAGCACCAGCTCCGCGTTTTTTCGAATTACCCCCTCTGCGCGTGTTTTGAACAGGATGGCAACCCTCGACAACGCCGAGGTTACCCAGCAGCTCTTTGCGTGCATTGCAGCCCTTCAGGAGGAGATGCGAGCGCATCGCAAAGCATGGCGAAATGAGTCTGAGCGAGTAACTCAACTCGCCAGAGCGCAACACGACTCGACAACGGCGACGACACAGCAGTCGCAACAGTTTCTCGAGGCTCCGAAACCGCGCCCATTTGAGCCGTTCGATCCGAGCGATCGAAACTCCGACTTCCGCAGATGGATCGCTGGGATGGAGATCTACTTCACAGCCGTCGGATGGAGCTCGCCAGGCTGGGACGGTCAACGCGTACGACTCGCGGCGACACTGATCGAGGGCCGGCACTCGAGTGGATTGGCGGCAACAGTACCTTCATCCACGGCGAAGCCACATGGCAGCAGTTCCGCGCCGACCTGCTGAAACGATTCGAGCCGATAAATTCGAGTATCCTTGCCCGGGACAAAAATCATCGCCATCGACAGTTCGGGAGTGTAGCACAGTACACGCAGCAGATGGAGGAATTTTATAACCGCATTCCCGATCTGACCGAAGGGGAAAAAGTACAGTCGTACCTCGCCGGGCTGAAGACCGAAGTCAAACGACAAGTGGCAGCGTCAAACTACGCGAGCTACAGTGACGTCGTATCGGCCGCGAAGCGCTTCGACATGGTCAACGCCGGGACACGACGGATGCACGTCGGCAGTACGCGACAGGGCAACCGCTCGGCTCACCCCACGTTCGCCGACCCGATGGAAGTCGACAGATTCGAGGGGCGGCCACGTCCGAAAAACACCAACTACACGTGTGATATTTGCGGGGTGCCGGGTCATCGAATCTTCGACTGCAACAAAATGAAAACCGCACGCGCTAAGTATCGGGCAAGCAACAGTGGCGGAAATCCTTCGGCCAATCAGAAGCCAAAAAACGGGACTCGCCAGTGATTGCGGATCTAGCTGGCGAAAAAGAAAAGATCCGGAAGCGGCCCCGGGATTCCGGGAAAATCAACTTCGACAAAGCTGATTCGACGCGCGAAGGAGGAAATGATGGGGGAAAATCTCCACCCCACGACCAGTCTTCGCCAGGGGAAATCGCAGAGGAAAAATACGACTCCGCGAAAAAAGACTCTGCCGAGACAGGGAAACTCCTTGAAGACCCAAGAAATTAAAAGGATTCGTTAAAGTTATCTTATAAAGATGCTTTAATGAAAACTTATGATTTTCGAGGAGCTAGAGCCTTGAAGAAATTTCGGGAGGGACTCCAAAAGAAGCAGACAGCTGTGGAGATTATACTGCTACCGGACAACTTGGGGAAAAAATCATGGAGTGTGGAAAGAAGCCGACCTGTCCACGGAGTCAACATCCTCTCCCGACACCAGCCCACAACGACCACCCGTTCCCCAGGGAAGACGTCGGTGGAGCTGAAGCAGCTCAAGAGGAAGCTGGGGGTCTACAAGAAGCTGCACAAACCCCGAACTCCTCCTATGGATGCATCCCGTTCTTCGGCATCAATGACGCGCACAGTCGTCAAGGAAACTCCGGGCCCTGGAGAAGAGCCGTTCTCCAAGCAGCCTTGGCCAGCTGCCAGCTCAGGAGTAGATAGCAACACAAAGGTGTGTACAGAATATTGGGATGTACCCTATGACCCAATCAATGCGACTATCTTTGGGTACTCCGAGCAACGCCTGCCCCTTGTGCTCGAGGTCATCTGCAAAGGACGATGCCTCCAAGCACTCGTGGACAGCGGAGCGTCACACACCGTCTGCAACAAGGCAGTAATCGGCCGACTTCGGGACGAGTACAAGCCATCAGGATTCTCTGCAACGATGGTGGACGGCAGCAAGTTACCAGTATACGGCGAAGCAGTGCTACACCTACAAATCGGGCCACTGCGCTGGAGACCTGCACTCCCCATCACCAACATCAAAGGGCTTGACTTGATCTTCGGGCGAGACTTCCTGAAAAGATTCAACCCCGAGATCAACTGGGTGAACCGCACCGCAAGCATCTACAACAATGGACGGAGAGTACAGCTACCCAACTGGGACGATACACGAGATATCCCAGTGGAGACACTCGCACGATTTGAGAAGGACGTGAAGCGAACCAATACCGGGTTCCTGGCGATAGCAACAGAGGTGGAGAACGACGGAGAGAAGACCTCGGAACCTCCGGGAAAGATTAAGGAATTATTGAAGGAGTTCTAAGACATTCTTCCTGACGATCTTCCGAACGAGCTACCGCCATACCGCACACATCAACACGAGATCGTGGAGGAACCGGGTTCGAAGCCGACATTCCGAGCACCATACCGGCTCAGCCCTACGGAGCTGACCGACATGAAAAAACAGATCGAGTATCTCCTAGCCAAAGGACTCATCTGACCATCCACTTCGCCATACGGTGCCCCAGTACTCTTCACACCGAAACCGGACGGAAGCCTGCGCATGTGCATTGACTACCGAGCTCTTAACAAGCAGACAATCAAGAATAAATATCTGATACCGCGAATCGATGACCTGCTTGACCAGCTTCAGGGAGCTACGGTATTTTCCAAACTGGATTTGCGGTCCGGATACTGGCAGATACGGATGGCGGACAACTCTATCCACAAAACTGCTTTCCGAACTCGGTATGGATCGTACGAGTATTTGGTAATGCCGTTCGGACTCACCAACGCACTGGCAACGTTCCAAGCCGAAATGAACCACATTCTAAGACCACTTTTGGACGAGTGCGTGGTGGTGTACCTGGACGACATCCTCATCTACTCGCGCGACATGAAGCAGCACGTCGAACACCTGCGACGCGTCTTCGAAATTCTTCGACGAGAACGGTTCTACGTCAAACTGTCCAAGAACGAATTCGTCCTCGAGAAGGTCCAGTTCCTAGGACACATAGTGAGCGCTCAAGGAGTTTACGTCGACCCCAAGAAAATCGAAGCCGTACGTACGTGGAAGACACCCGAGAACATGAAGGAGTTGCAGCAGTTCCTAGGCTTCGCGAATTATTACAACAGGTTCGTGCCATAGTATGCGAAACTCGCAGCACCACTCATGAATCTGCTGAAGAAGAACACGCCCTACAAATGGGAATCGAAGCACCAGGAAGCCGTGGAGCAACTGAAACAAGCACTCACGACCACCCCGGTACTCATCTTGCCAGATCCCGAACGCGACTACGTAATCGAAGCTGACGCCAGTGACCAGGCAGTGGGAGCAGTCTTGATGCAAGACCAAGGAAATGGACTGCAACCAATCGCCTACCTCAGCAAGAAACTGCACGGGGCAAAACTAAACTACCCGATACACGACAAAGAGGCCCTTGCCATCGTCATCGCCTTCAAAGCGTGGAGATGTTATCTCGAAGGACGACGAACAACCGTCTACACCGACCACTGCAGCCTGAAATATTTGAAAGACACAACCCAACCGTTCCAGGCGACAGGTCCGGTGGATCGACTTCCTCGAGACACACTTCCATTATGACATCGTGTACAAGCCCGGCCACAAAAACAAAGCAGACACCCTCAGCCGGCCTGCACACGTTGCCGCTATTCACATCGAAGGGATGAATCCACAACTCAAGGGACTCTTCACACACGGGTACGCCATCGACCCCGAAATTCCCTTGGCAGAAAAACGACATCTGCTCCAATGGGACAGTAACATCGCGTACTGGAAAGGATCAACGAAAATCTGGGTACCCAATTACCCTCCTTTGCGCCAATTACTACTCGAAAAATAGCACGACTACTGCAGCCTCTTCCTGTCCCAGAATAGCCATGGCAAGTGGTTAGCCTGGACTTCATCACCGGGTTACCACCTACCACCAGCGGTCATGACGCAATCATTGTCGTCATCGAGACCGAGACCCCAAGTTCACCAGCAAGTTCTGGAAGAAACTCATGTCTCTACTCGGGACCAAACTCGCCATGTCATCCGCCTACCATCCGCAGACAGACGGACAGACCGAGCGCCTCAACCAAATTGTTGAGCAACTCCTCCGAGCAGCCTGCAAGGACGAGATCTCCAAATGGGACCTGCACCTGCCCGTTCTAGAGTTTGCTTACAACAACGCTACACATGCCGCTACTGGACAGACGCCGTTCTTCCTCTGCTACGGACGCCACCCACTCACACCACAGAACCGACAACATCCGCTACAGTCCAACCTGCGCATGATTTCATCACAACCATGCATCAGCTTTGGGATCGGACCCACAAGCGCCTCCTCGACATCCAGCAGCAACAAAAGCGCCAGGCCAATCGCCATCGCAACGACCACACCATCACGGCGGGAGACCAGGTGCTTCTTGACACCCGCAACCTGGACATCCGCCACCTCCCATCTAAACTACGACCTCGCTTCTGCGGGCCTTTCCTCGTTGAAGTGCAGGTTACTCCTGTTACCTTCTGCTTACGCCGGCCAGCTACCAAGAAGATTCACAACGCCTTCCATGTCCAACTTCTGAAGCCCTATCGGGATCCGAACACGATCTTCGTCGGACGCCTACCACCGCCGCCGCCGCCCATCCTTGTCCAGAATGAACCCGAGTACGAGGTCGAGTCCGTGCTTGCACACCGCCGTCGTCGGAATGGCGCCGTGGAGCTTCTCATCCGTTGGAAGGGTTATGATCCTTCTGAGGACAGCTGGGTACCTGAGATCGACATGGGTAACGCCCGTCGTCCTCTGCATGACTACCTTGTCAAGCAGGGTGTTACTTCTACCACCCAGCTTTGAGGGGGGGAAGTGTGAGAGTACGACCCCGTTACACCACTTGTCCCTTTTCTTATTCCCTTTCTCTTTCATTTCTCTTTTTATCTCATCTCATTTGGTTTCCTATTCTCCATTTTCCATTAACCTTTGGTTTATCCTGCTATTATAATTATATCACCGACCAGGCTTGGGATGTACAGGTGCGCTATCTGGCGTAATCCTGCCGTAATCCCTTAAAGCCAATAGCCTCGCGTGGCTATACGCAGGGTGATTCTACCTTCTAGAAGGTAGAACTATTAGAATAATTGAATAATGGTAAAGTGAGAGTACACACAAATATATCTAAGATTTGTATCCTCTAAGAGGTGACTCTATACAGTCTATACAAACATGACAAATACACATATTTGACACACCCCCTAGACTGCATAGGGGAATACCCTAAACAAGCAGCTCAGGGCGGCACTACTAGTCCAACCTCTGAGACAAGGGTCTGAGCGACCGGTCAGAAGGAGTACAGACAAGGCAAGCACAAGAGCAGGGCGGCACTACTAGTCCAGCCACTGGGAGAGGACACAAGTCCAGTCTGAGTATACATATAAAGGACAGTACAAAGTCAAGGTCCTAGCAAATGAGAGGCTACAGGAACTAGACCAAGCTGTACACAGTGCCGCTGATGATCTTTAGGCGCAAGCGCCTTCGTAAAGATATCAGCCGTGTTGGCACCTGAGGCCAAGTGTACTACGCGAGCCTGACGTCGCTGCTGTAGCTCACGCAGGAGGAAGTACCGCAGCTGAATGTGCTTCGCTCTGCCCTCGAGTCGAGGCTCCTGACACAGGAGGATCATGGCCCTGTTGTCAGCGAAAAGGACCGGGGCAGAGCTAGGTCGCTCACCTAAGTCAGTGAGCAAGAAGGTCAGCCAGCGGAGCTCCTGTGCCGCCATGGCACCGGCGTAGATCTCAGCCTCACAGCTGGACTGTGCAACAGACGAGGAGCGAGTAGCTCTCCACGAGACGGCACCTGAGCCAAGGCTGAAGCAGTAGCCCTGGGTAGACCGGAGTGTCTCAGCGTCGTCTGCCCACGAAGCGTCTGTGTGCCCAGTAAGGACCGCTGGCCTGCGTCCTCCTAGCACTAACCCCATGCCCGATGTACTAGCAAGATAACGCAGGACCCTCTTAGCGGCAGACCAGTGCTGCGGTCGGTGTCTGCCTGTGGCCACAAAGCGAGCCAGGATGCTGAGAGGGTATGCGAGATCTGGGCGAGTGCAAGTCATCAGGTACATGAGGCAACCCACCAGCTCTGCGTAGGGGCCGCTGGGCTCTACCAACTCCTCAGGCACTGGAGCGGAGAGCCTGTGGTCTACAGGCAGAGGGGTGGGCTGTGCAGAGGAGAACTGAAGGCTGAACCTCTGAAGGACCTGGCGCACCAAGTGTGACTGAGTCAGGGTGATGGTGCGCGCAGCTCTGTCCCTGGAGATCTGCAAGCCAAGGTAACGGCGCAGTTCTCCAAGGTCAGTGCAGGTGTGTCTCTTCAGCAGCTCTGCCTTCACGGAGGCCAGCGCGTCCCTGTCTGCTGTGGCAAAGACCAGGTCGTCGACGTAAACGAGGATGTAGAACGGAGTCTGGCCAGCACGAACGAAGAGTGAAGGGTCTGCAGAAGACGGAAAGAACTGCAGGTCAGCAAGCATAGCACGCAGAGTGTCGTGCCACTCATGGGGAGCCTGGCGCAGGCCGTAGACGGGGCGCCGCAGGAGCCACTGGGTCCCAGGAGGGAAGGTGCCAGTAAAGCCCGGAGGGCGGCGCAGGTAGACCTGCTCGTGTAGGCTGCCCTGAAGGAAGGCAGTGGAGAAGTCGAGGGAGTGAAGCTCGTAGTCACGCTGAGCAGCTAGGTGTAACAGAACCCGAAGAGTAGTCATCTTCGGGGTCGGAGCGAAAGTCTGGAAGAAGTCCACCCCCTCGCGCTGACTGAAGCCTCTAGCCACATAGCGCGCCTTGAAGACAGGCGGCTCTCCAGGAGGGCGCTTCACCTTGAAGAGCCAGCGGCCATCGACTACGTTCACCCCAGGTGGGGGAACTGCGTCGACGAAGGTGCCGGTGGATCTCCAAGATGCCATCTCCTGCTCCATGGCAGCTATCCACTGCGAGGCCCAGGGTCCCGAAGTCGCCTCAGCGTAAGTGCGAGGGGTCGGGATGTCGAAAGCGTCTGGGTCACCCTCAGGGACTAGCAGCATGGAACAGAGATGGGGAGCAGCCTCGGAGAGGAAAGCAAGCTCGAACTGGCGGTCCTCCAGGACGTCACTGCCAAGGGCAGGAGCACCCCCGACAGACGGAGGACAGGCAGGGTCAGAGACCAGAGCGGTGGCGTACTCAAGGCGGCGGGTAGAGGCGAAGTCAGCGACAGCAGCGACAAGAGCGTCAAGGCACGAGACCGGAACAGACGGGTCAGTAACGAGGGAGGCAAGGACCCGAGGAACGAGAGGACGAGCGGCACGAAGGTAGTCGGACAGCGGGGGGGGCGCAACAACAAGGAAGGACGGAGGAGGCGACGGCAGAAGGGGAGGACGAGACGCGTGTGAACGAAGCAACATAGGGTGGGAGCGCAAGACAGGCGAGGCAGGACGAGCACGGGAGGGACGGTGAGACCAGACGTGGGACGGAGGAGTCGGGTCAGGAGACAGGGGAGGGGACACAGGAGGGGAACGAGGGGGGAGACGGGCCGGGGACGAGTCCGGCGGAGGGAAAACAGGGCCGTAGACAGGAAGAGGAGGAGACGGTCGGGGAGGAACCGACGCAGGGTCGGGGGACGGAAGGCCGAGCAGGCGAAGGGCGGACACCGGCGGGGACTGCTGCTGGGGCGGCACAACGGCGACACCTGGACCGCAAGCTGCTCCTCGGCTACCACCGGCACTCTCCACACCCGCACCCCCAGAGGGACCACCCTCAGGGCGACCGGGACGAGCACCCCCAGAGTCAGCGAACGGGGGCTGCGACTGCGGCGGCGGCGGCGGCGGCGGCGACGGCGACGGCTGCAGTGGCGGCAGGGACGGCGGAGGAGGGGACTGGGGAGGGGACACCTGGGGAGGGGCGGCCGGTGAGGACTGCACCGGAGGGCCACCAGAGTCAGAAGACTCCTCAACCGGGTCCACGGACGGAAGGGGGGTGACGTGGGAGACACCAGAGGGGGCGGGACGGGGAGGAGGAGGAGGAGGGGCAGGGACTACCGGGGAAGGGGTGACCAGGAACAGGGGGGGGGTAACCGGGGGACCACGGTGGGGGAAGCGGCGGTAGTAGGAGACGGACTCGTCAAATGTGACGTCACGAGAGTGAAAGAAGCGGTGAGACGGCGGGTGGTAAAAGTGCCAGTCGGACGCGTCAAGGGGAAAACCGAGGAAGACGCAGGGAAGGGTGCGGGCAGTGAGCTTGTCCGTGCCGGAGGCACGGACGTGAGCAAGGCAGCCCCAGACGTGGAACGCAGACGCGTCACCAGGAGACCCAGTCCACAGACGGGTCGGCGAAACCTGCGGCTGCTGAGGGTGCGGCCACAGGTTAAGCTGGTGAGAAGCGTAGCGCACAGCGAACGGCCACAGAAAATGGGGTGCACCGGCATGGACCATGGAGGTGCGAGCGACCTCCATGACCAAGCCGATGCGTCGCTCAGCGACCCCATTCTGCTGTGGGGAGTCCGGTAGGGTGAACGTCTGGGTGATGCCCTCCGCACGACAAAAGCGACCAAGGACACCTGAGGCAAACTCGCCACCACGGTCTGAGTGAAGACGCAAGACAGGGAGACCGCGGTGGACACGCGCAGAGACAAGCCAGGGGATGAGGGCGCCAGGCACGTCGGCCTTGCGCTCCAGGGGAAAGACTGTGGTGTAACGAGTGAAGTCGTCGACAAGCACAAGGAAGTAGCGCTCGCGACGCGGCCCAGGGACGGGGGCGGGGCCCCAGACGTCCAGGTGCAGGGTCTGCAGCGGCGCGGCGGTAGGGGGGAACGAGGAGGAGTGAGGGGCACGGCGAAGCCGACCCTCGACACAAGGCGTGCAAGGTGGAGCTGGGGAGGAGGGAAACGCGGGGAGTGAACCTGGGAGACCAAGGACAAGACCGTGCTGGGACATGTGACGCAGACGCGGGAGCACAGGGTGACCTAGGCGGTGGTGCCACAGGAGGGTCGGGTGAGTGAGGGAGCGACAGGAGCAGGCAGCAGCAACCTGGGTAGACACAGCCACCTGAGGGGGCGCTCCAGCCGGGGGGGTCACGGTGTCCAGAGTGAACAGGCCGGACACCGGGTCCCGGGGGAACGTGGACAGGGGGGCACCAGTGGCGGCCTCGGTACAGACAGCATACCGCTCGTGACCAGGGAACGTAGTGGTGACGCCAAGGTCCTGGAGGCAGCCGACACCAACTAGGTTCCTGGAGAACGAAGGGATATGCAGACCTGTAAGAGAGCCCGAAGGAACCGCCGGACAGGGAAGGGTGGTGGAACTGCGGGCGACTACCGGACCGCCGGAGGGGTCAGCAAGAGAAACGGCAGCAGGAACAGGAAGCGGCGTCAGGGTGGTGGAGTCGCGGAAGAAACACCGAGAGGCGCCAGAGTCCAAGGTGAAGGAAAGCGAAGCCGAGGGGTCTGGCGACGGAACGACGGCAGAAGCACCAAGACTACACAAAGCAGGGGATCCTACGCCTGACGCAGCAGGGGAGGCTAAGCTAGGCACACCTACACTAGGCAACAGTGAGTAATAAGTCGGAAGCACACTAGAGTCATCAGCATACATCACATGCAGAGCAGAAACAATGGCATCCATGTCCATATCAAAGATCTGAATCTGACGACTAAGCAAACTGTGCCAGTCCGGGAGGTCTGGCGACGGGCGGAAACGCTGACGAAAAAGGTCGTCCAGGCGACGAAAGCAGCGGGGAGTGGAGTGACCGATCTTAACGCAAACGAAACCGCGGCGAGGACCGGTCTGGATCTGGTACTGACAACGCCCGCCGGCAGAGCCACCACGCGGCACACCACCACGCGCCCGTCCACCGCCAGCGCCGGGCCACCCTGGCGGGAGAACACTCGTCTGCCGCGTCTGCGACGGCTGCTGCGGCTGCTGCGAAGGCTGCGACTGCGGCGGCTGCTGCGGCTGCTGCAACTGCAGGGGCGGCGACTCAGCTGGACTGGGCAGGGTCCCCTCGTCCGCTCCAGCACCAGGCGACCCGACCCCACCACTACCCCCGCCCGCACCCCCGCCGCCCCCTCCGCCGCGCCCAGCCTTGGGGCGGCGGCCCTTCCCAGAACGGGCCTGCGGTACAGCAGCAGTCTCAGCCACTGCGGCAGAGCCGTCGGAGAAGGTACACTGAGCGGGTGCACAACCCTGAAAGATAGGGACCGGCACGACACCGCTCGCCTGGGCGATGGAGCGGTGACGGGTCTCTATCACAGTCAGGGTGTCGACAAAGTCAGTGAGGGTGAGGTCTGCGGGGTGAACACTAAGGAAGCGGTCGCGGGCGACAGCAAGGCGGTCAGGGAGGCGGGTGGCAAGCAGGTAGAGGGTAGAGGTAATGGGCGGCTGGTGGGCTCTAAGCTGTGCGTCAGTGCATGCGGCGCGCCAGGTCTCCTCTATCGAGCGCAGGTGGGCAGCGAGGTCAGAGACAGTGGGGAACGAAGCAAGGTCAGGAAAGAGTAGCGGGAGGATCAGGCGACCCACCGAGGCAGCCGGAGGGGTGGAATAGCGCTTGATGACAGCATCTAAGTATGCCTGAGCAGTAGTGAGGGACCTAAAGCGAGGACGCTCGGACGGGGGGAGGGCGTTGCTAATGGCAAGCTGGGCGACAGCATCGCGAGAAAGCCAGACAGAGCGCGCACGGGCAGTGGCAGCAGTAGACTCACGCTCAGTGGGTGTGGGGTCAGCGGGCAGAATAGCAGGAGGGTCTGGGCAGGGGAGCGTACCGTCAAGGTGTGCGGAAAGCGGTTCACCATCCTGCCGCTGGCCAGTGAGTTGGCGGCGGAGGTCGGCAAGCCACGCCTCGAACTCTAGGGGCTGACCTTCAGCGTCGAAGCGAAGCTCCGCCGCCATCAGGAACAGTCCACTGCTGTGCAGGGCGGTGCAGCTAGGTGGGGTGCGGTGCAGTGCGATACAGTGCGGTGCAGTGCGGTGCAGTGCGGTACTGTGCGGTACAGTGCGGTGCAGTGCGGTGCAGTGCGGTGCAGTGCGGTGCAGTGCGGTGCAGTGCGGTGCAGGGCGGCACGGAGCAGGGCGGGGTGGGGGGGGGGGGGGGGGGGGGGGGGGGGGGGAACCGTACCAGTGAGGAGGACGGGGCCGGGGCTGGCCCGACGGGGCCGGGCGGGCGCGACGGGGCCGGGCTGATGCGACAGGGCCGGGACGGGGCGACGGGGCCGAGCGGGCGCGACGGGGCTGGGCTGGGGCGACGGGGCCGGGCGAGTGCGGCAGGGCCGGGCCGGTGCGACGGGGCCGGGCGAGCGGGACGGCGGCCGGGCTGGTGCGACGGGGCCGGGCGGCTGTGACGGGGCCGGGCAGGGTGCGACGGGGCCGGGCGGGTGCGACGGGGCCGGGCGGCTGCGACGGGGCCGGGCGAGCGCGACGGGCCGGGCAGGGTGCGACGGCGCCGGGCGGGCGCGACGGGGCCGGGCGGCGGCGACGGCGCCGGGCGGGCGCGACGGGGCCGGGCGGCGGCGACGGGGTCGGGCGGGCGCGACGGCGCCGGGCGTGCACGACGGGGCCGGGCGGCGGCGACGGGTACGACGCGGCCGAGGAGGGGCGCTACGGGGCCCAGGAGGGGCGCTACGGGGCCCAGGAGGGGCGCGACGGGGCCCAGGAGGGGCGCTACGGAGCCCAGGAGGGGCGCGAAAGAGCCCAGGAGGGGCGCTACGAGGCCTGGGAGGAGCGCGACGGGGCCCAGGAGGGGCGCTAGGGGGGCTGGGAGGAGCGCGACGGGGCCTGGGAGGGGCGCGACGGGGCCTGGGAGGGCGTTACAGGGCCCAGGAGGGGCGCTACGAAGCCCAGGAGGGGGCGCGACGAGGCCCAGGAGGGGCGCTACGGGGCCCAGGAGGGGCGCGACGGGGCGCTACGGGGCCTGGGAGGAGCGCGACGGGGCCCAGGAGGGGCGCTAGAGGGACTGGGAGGGGCGCGACGGGGCCTGGGAGGGGCGCGACGGGGTCTGGGAGGGCGGTACAGGGCCCAGGAGGGACGCTACGAAGCCCAGGAGGGGCGCGACGAGGCCCAGGAGGGGCGCTACGGGGCCCAGGAGGGGCGCGACGGGGCGCTACGGGACCTGGGAGGAGCGCGACGGGGCCCAGGAGGGGCGCTAGTGGGCCTGGGAGGAGCGCGACGGGGCCTGGGAGGGGCGCGACGGGGCCTGGCAGGGGCGCTACGAAGCCCAGGAGGGGCGCTACGGGGCCTGGCAGGGGCGCTACGAAGCCCAGGAGGGGTGCTACGGGGCCTGGGAGGAGCGCGATGGGGCCCAGGAGGGGCGCTAGGGGGCCTGGGAGGAGCGCGACGGGGCCCAGGAGGGGCGCTAGGGGGCATGAGCGGAAGCGGTAGGTGGGGGGGGGGGATCCTACCTACGCGTGATACCATATCAGAATAATTGAATAATGGTAAAGTGAGAGTACACACAAATATATCTAAGTTTTGTATCCTCTAAGAGGTGACTCTATACAGTCTATACAAACATGACAAATACACATGTTTGACAAGAACGTCCACGGTAGAATCACCCTCCACGTCCAGTGATTCTACCGCCCAACCCTCCACGTCCAGGCGGAGCACAACGTCCGCCATCACCACAGCTGCAGCCGCTAAGGACTACAAGAGGAGGAGGAGGGGGCAGGCACGTGCTGTGAAGAGCAGGGAGGTGCGGTGGAACGCGGTGGAGAGCGGTGCAGTGCGGCGGAGAGCGGTTGTGTGCGATGGGGCGCGGTGAAGCCTCGATCGAGGATTTAGCCGACCGAGGCGCCGGCTCAGAGTGGAAGCAGGGCCGGCGGCATGGAGGGGCCGGCAATCTGGGGCAGCGCGGCGGCACGGCGAGCTGGGGCGGCACGACAGGTTGGGGCCGGCAGCGAGCGGGGGCTGGCCGCGAGCTGGGGCGGCGCGGCAAACTGGGGCCGGCGGCGGGTGGTGGCCGCGGCGAGCTGCGAGCCGCGGCAGCCCAGCTGCGAGCTGAGACCAGCGGCGGGCGGTGGCGAGCGAGGGCCGCGGCGAGTTAGGAGCCGCGGCGAGCTGGGGCCGTTGCGAGCTGGGAGTCACGGCAAGCTGGGGCCGCACAGCGAGCTGGGGCCATCGGCGAGCTGGGGCAGTGACGAGCTCCATCATCGCTAGAGGTACCTAATAATTTTTCTCCATAAATTTCCCCTATGGTTCATTACTGTGCAGAGAATTATGAGTCCATCCATTTGTCCTCTATTATAGATCATCTAGGGGGCACTTGGACGGACAACCAGCACTGCGTTGGTACCTCCCATCAACTAGTCATTGTACTATGAAAACCAGGCATGAATTTGACAGGAGCATGTTGACTCTTTTTTTCCCCACCCTTTTGCTATGTCAATGCATCATGCAATTAATCAGAGTCGCTGCAAGAGCTATCACTATCCGCAAATATATGAAAGCAACTACTAGCAGCATGGCCAGTGTTCCCACCAGTAGTTAGACATGAAGTGCCATCATCTTGCCACATTGTGATGCGTGGTTTGTCAGAACACCCATAGCTGGATAAGTTTCCCCCAAGAGCAGTATCCTGCATAGGTCAAGCAAATGCATTATTTGACATGTCGCCAATTTTTTACATTGAACAAATTGCTAATTGCACACATTTTACCGAGCTTATAGCATACCTTTGTCTCTGTAGCGAAGCATGCAGTAATGAGGGCGGCAAAGACCGGGATGAAGACAAAAAGGAGGATGGCTAACTCCTGTGTAGATGAGAACGAGGGGATGGGTATGCAGAACAAAAGACAATCAGGGGCCAGGGTAACACGAGCATAAGAAACAGAAATCAAATGGGAAACACCCGCAAAACACACAGAAATCAAACAAGAAATACTCGTAAAAGCATAATACACAAAGGGAGCAGAGAAGAAACCTTGCGCACACAGAAATGAAACAGGAAACAAGCAGAAAACAAACAGAGAACCCACAATTCACACAGAGCACACGTGAAGAGTTAAGGCATGTTAACCATTGCGGTACAGATGGGTGTCTGTGCGGTTGTGCAGGGTGGACAAACGAGGGAAGTGTGGACAAAAAACCCAAAAAGTAGACAGAAGTCACAAAAGGGCTCAAGCTAGCCAACTAAACACCACCACGCAATGGCAACCAATAGCACCCACCAAATAACCCAGCTTTCGAGTTGACTCAATAGCAACCACCAAATCACCCAGCTTTCGAGCCGACTCATTAGCACCCACCAAATGAGCCACCCAACGTACCCTACGGCATCCTTCGATCAGCCCGACCGCCACAAATGGACAAACAAAGCCGCCCAATCTCGCCCACGAGTTCGCAACCCCGAGCCCAGTAGATCTGATCTCGGTCGGGTAAATCTCTGGGGTGTATGCCCAGAGAACTGCGAACGACCCCATGATTGCCGCCCGGGCAGCGAAAAGAAAAATTGTCGTGGCGACAGGTGACAGGGGATGAATCAGCGGCAGCAGAAGAAATCCTGCTAAGCAGAGGAGCACCCAGAGCACAGTCTTACGGCCAAAAATCTCGACCCCCCCCAGAGCGAGGAGAAGACCGGGCAGCTCTGCTGCTGATGTGATAAAAACATCTGAATAGGTTTGGGAGGAGATTTCAGGCTGGTTGTCAGGTGCACAACCAGGTAGGGGAGATATAGATAGGGAGGAGGAAGAGGAAACAGAGGAGTGTGAAGAGGAGAAAGAGGAGGAATGGGATGCAGAGGAGGAAGAATTAGTAGTGGAGTCATCTTGGAGGTGGGAAATAACCAAGGAGCGGCGTGAGGAGGGAAGGAGGGTGCGCCGGTGGTGATACGAATGAAGAGTGGGAACGGAAAAGGGGTTTGAGACAGGAACGGGGAGGGGAAAGGGAGGCAGTATGGACGACGGTGCTGCGAGCAAGCCTCTTGAGTGCACGGACGCCGGGCAATGGAGAGAGGATGTGTTGACTGCCGCTGCGGAACCACCCGAACCATTATCAGGAGGAGTGAGTCGAGTGGTCGGCTGGGTGGTGGTGAGCTGAGTGGTGAGCAGCACAAGGCCGTAGTAGGAAAAGGCAGAGGCGAAAAACAGGAGCCAGAGGACGAGTGTGGAGCGCAGGAGAGAGGGGGAGAGGAGGCTGGCGAGCTTGTGGAGAGAGGAGGAGGGGGAGGAGGGTGGGGGAGGAGGATGGGGATGGTGATGGTGAGAGCGAGGGTTGGGGTGGAAGTGGTGGGGATGGGAATGGTGACGACCATTCTGTTGGTCTGGTGGTGGCGTCGTGCTTTGGTGCATAGTGCTTTGGGATGTAGCAGAGCAAGGGGGGTGAGAGGGCATAGACGGGCTCCCCTTGTAACGAGTAGACTTTTGAGTCGACTCAAAAGCCGGCTCTGTGTTTAGGGGCGTGCTGCTTTGGGATGTAGCAGTGCAAGAGGGGTGAGAGGGCATAGAGGGGCTTCCCTCGTTACTCGAGTAAAAAATGACAGCGTGAGAAGAGATAGGTGGGGGGGAACAGGGGGGGGAAGGTAAGGATGAGGAGGAGGAATATGCGGGGTAAGTAGAGGAAGAAGCGGCATGGGCAGGAGAAGGGGAGGAATGTGGCGAGGGCAGTAGTCTGGGCCCAGATGCTGCCGAGACCAGCCGCCCGGGCGGCAGGCGCTTGCCATTGGTTCGGGCTGCTCTTTCAAGGATGACGTGTGCTGCTGACGTGTCGCCTTTGAGCTGATGGGAGGAAAGAGAGGGGGCAAAGAGAGAGTGGGGGAAGTCAAGAAATGAGAGGTGGAGATAAGGAGAGACGGAAGAGAGAGAGAGAGAGAGAGAGAGAGAGAGAGAGAGAGAGAGAGAGAGAGAGAGAGAGAGAGAGAGAGAGAGAGAGAGAGAGCATGAGCCTCTCCTCAGCTATATAAGGCCCTCTCTCTCCTCATTCTCCTTGTTTAGTTTCCATTCATTCTCTTTTTCTCCCTGTTTTCGGCTCGCGAGAGAGAGAGAGAGCGAGAGAGAGAGAGAGAGAGCATGAGCCTCTCCTCAGCTATATAAGGCCCTCTCTCTCCTCATTCTCCTTGTTTAGTTTCCATTCATTCTCTTTTTCTCCCTGTTTCCATTCATTCTCTTTTCCCTGTTTTCTCCCTCTTTTTCGAGAGAGAGAGAGAGAGAGAGAGAGAGAGAGAGAGAGAGAGAGAGAGAGAGAGAGAGAGAGAGAGAGAGTAGCATGGCAGGAGAGAGAGAGTACTGCGCGGGAGAGAGAGAGTACTGCGCAGGAGAGAGAGAGAGAGAGAGAGAGAGAGAGAGAGAGAGAGAGAGAGAGAGAGAGAGAGAGAGAGAGAGAGAGGGTTTCCGACATACCTGAACGAAGGCAAAGGCGGGCGGGGCGGATTCAAAGGGAGCAGCAGGCGCTGCTTAGACGGAATCAAGGGGCCAACGAGGCACAACCCTGCCAACCCTCGCGCCAATTTTCGCCAGAAGATCTGGCGAATAACGAACCCCTTTTCACGGGGATCGCAAATTGGGACACGGGACTGCTTTGCGACAGTCGCCAGCCCCCCCTTTCCCGTCGAATCCCCCAGAAATTACGCCAGCTTTTCGCTCTGGCGCTCCTGACACCCCTGCTCCACATCGCCAAACACCCATCCAGCCTCGCAGGCTGGCGCCTGTTACTTTTCACACCCAGACTCACCCTTCGCCTCAATTCGCCACGTCACCCGGATTGGCCAGCAGTCGAGCGACGACTGCAGCTGTTCCTGGCCGGCGAATGGGAACTACTTTACCTGGCTGCTGTCGATGCGATAACCAACCCACCGTTGCCACGACACTCTGGAGACGCCCTTGGCAAAATTTCTCGCGCCGAGGGCCTCGTCCGTCGAGGCAGCCTCAGACGTGCCCTACTGGCGTTGGACTCAACGCCGGTCAGCGAGTCAACGCCAGAGGTCCTCGCTGTGCTGACCTCCAAACATCCCCCCCCTCTGACCGAGTCCCTTGACTGGCCCGCCCTCGACGACTCAGAGCCTCCCACCTCAATCTCGCAGGCTGATTTCGTACGGTTACTTTGCCGCAGCGAAAACGGTGTCGGTGCAGGGCCGTCGGGAATGTGTTTTGAACATCTCCGCGACGCAGCCCTCGCGAACGCCTCCGTCGCCCTCAATCTCCACGCAGTAGCACAGCTCCTCCTAAAAGGGACTGCCACACCAGAAGTCGCGGAGCTCCTCACAGCCAGCCGCCTGCTGGCGTTTCCGAAGCCGCAGGGAGGCACGCGCCCAATCGCAGTAGGCGAGTGCCTCCACCGCCTGGTGGCAAAAGCGGGCCTCGCTGCCATGAACGAGCCCGCCCAAAGCCACCTCCTCCCACTGCAATTCGGCGTGGCAGTGAAAGCCGGAGGCGAAGCGATAATCCATGGCGCAAGGGCTTTCGCCACGGAATTCCCGTCCGCCCTCCTGCTCCAGGTCGACCTATCTAACGCCTTCAACAGCGTCGACCGTGGGGCCATCATAACGGGACTCTACAACTCCCCTCTTCGCCCCCTACTCCCCTTCGTGCGCCTATCCTATGGCGCCCCCTCGACCCTCTTCCTGGACGCCGGCTTCAACAGCCCGCCCCTCCTCAGCGCTCGTGGCGTCCGGCAAGGGGATCCCATGGGACCCCTTCTCTTCGCCGCCGCCATGCACCCCGCCCTGCGCGAGACCGCCCAGGCGTACCCCAGCGTCCTCTGCCTGGCGTACGCCGATGACATAACCCTGATGGGAGAGCCAGCGGCATGCACCGCCGCCTTCGCCCATCTCACCCACGCGCTGCTCCCACTAGGCCTGACCCATAATCCGGCTAAGTGCGCGGCATGGTCCACGGCCCCTCCCCCCCCGACCTCCTCCCCCCGGGAATCCCCTTCTGCGCCTCCGGGTTGCGGATCTTGGGCAGCCATATCGGCCCACCAGACGCAGCGGCCAGTTTCCTGCGCGAACAGCTGGCCGCGATGGCCAAGCCTCTCCCCACCTTAGCGGCCATGGAACCCCAGTCCGCCAGCCTCCTCCTTCACCGCTGCGTCTCTCGTCGAGTCTCCTACCTGACCCGCACGACGCCGCTAAATCTGCTGCCAGCAGAGGAGTGGTCCCAGTGGGGACAACAACTCTACCACACCCTCCTGAGGGCGTGCAACCTCCAGCCCCCGCGCGGGGATCATGAGATGGCGCGCACGTGGCAGCAGGCCTCCCTCCCCCCCTCCCTCGGTGGGCTCGGGCTGACAGACCCCGCAGTCGAAGGGCCACACGCCCTCCTTACCAGCGTAGCCCACGCCCAGCGGCTCCTGGCCTCCCTCGCCAAGGACCCTTCCAGCCCCCTCGGGGCAGTGGCCCGCTCCCTCACACCACCCTACGCCAGCCCCACCCCCCTCCACTCCTGGCTAGCCGAATGCGAAGCGGCGCTGCCAGCTCCCGCCCGGGAGCTACTACGAGCCGAGCTCACGGAACCGTCAGACGCCCCGCTCCAGCACCGCATCGCCCTGGAAGTCCATGCAGCACGGTTCGCCGAGCAGCTGGAGGCGACCAGGACAATGGAGCTCAACCCCCTCAGCGGTCACACTCAGCGGCTCCTCTCCCTCACGGGGTATGGGGCAGGGGACTGGCTCCTAGCAATCCCCCTCTTCCCCTCCCTCAGGCTGGCACCCCCTCACTTCGCCATAGCCCTCGCCTTCCGCCTGGGCCTCCCCTTCCCCACACCACGAGTTTGCAACTGCGCCAAGAAGGTCCAGATCCCGGACCCACGGCTCCCCAACCACCTGTTCCGTTGTGGGACAGGGCACGGGCGCACCGATACCCACAACGCCCTCAGGGATGAATGCATCCGTATGGGCCAGGACGCGCAGCTCATCGTCTCGAAAGAGACGGCCCTCTACAACCCGGTCGATGGCAAAACCGCCGACCTAGCCGTCCGGGACCGGGACTCGGGAGCAGTCTGGATCTGCGACGTCACTGTTACAGACCCAGTCAGCTCCAGGGACCCCCTCGCCCGCAAGGGGCGCGGTTACATGGCAAGGGAGCAGGCGGACAAGAAGACCGACATGTACCGCCACAGGGCAGAATACGTAGGCTTCTTCCCGCTGGCCGTTGAGACATACGGCTGCCCCTGCGCGGAAGTGCCGGCCTTCCTCAAACTCCTGGCACACACGGCCGCCCGGCGCCTTTTCAATGCCGACCCCTCCTCGTACCAGGCGGCGAAACTACTTAGCCAGTTTCGCCAGCGCTGGTCCGTCACCCTCCAAAGAGGACAGGCACTGGCCTACCTGGGGAAAGTGAACGAGGCGTCACCGCTAGAGTGGCCCCCCTTGGGAGGGCCTGAAGCGGGCATGTCCCTCGGGGACTGCTTCGCCGTGATAGAACCTTAGAAAAGGGGGGGGGGGGGGGGGGGGGGGTTGGTAGGGCCGGGTGCTGGCCTTTCCCCACCGGCGGCTCTAGCCTACGCCTGCTCCACTTGCCTAGCATGTACCCAGGATTCCCAGCAACAAAGGACCATGAGAGAGAGAGAGAGAGAGAGAGAGAGAGAGAGAGAGAGAGAGAGAGAGAGAGAGAGAGAGAGAGAGCGAGAGAGAGAGAGAGAGAGAGAGAGAGAGAGAGAGAGAGAGAGATTGAGAGAGAGAGAGAGAGAGAGAGAGAGAGAGAGAGAGAGAGAGAGAGAGAGAGAGAGAGAGGGTACAGCCTATGTCCCTTAGTATTTAGAGCTCTCAGTCCTCTCATTCCTCAGTTTTCAGTTGGGCTTCTTCTTTTTCTCCTTCCTTTGGTGGCGGCTTGCGCCGGCGGCCTTCGGCCGCCGACGCTCGCGGCGCGGCCTCCGGCCGCGCGATAGGGCCGGCAAAACACCAACAACCACTAGTTACTGAAGCACACAATACAGAGCAACCAGGACAGCACCGACTCCTACACGGCCCAACACGCAACAAGTCCATCGGTATGGAGGGCCTGATCAGCCGCACGAAGGCCCTCTCCCTGTCGGACCACCCGCCCGTGCGGACGTACACCCGCCGAGGACTCACCCCACGAGCTCGTGGACCCCAACCTCTTCCAACATGTCCGCCTGGTAGCTGACCAGGACCTGGAGCGTGGACGCGAGGCCGCCTATTAAGTCTACAATTGACACCGAGTCTACGCTCGCCGACACTTGGCGGAGCCCGGCGAGCAGCCTCGGGTCCGTCGCGCTTCCCGGGACGCGCGCGGGCTGCGCTCGCAGTGCCGCAAGGGCGAGCTCAAGGGCAGCTTCTGAGCATTCCCGCAGGGGAGCATATGGCATCGTGCTCAGGCTCCCTGAGCTCAATAATGCGGAGTGCACACTCTGCATCATCCCCGCCATCGTCTCAGTCGCCCGCCTCGCGTGCCACATGCGCTGAAGTATGGCGACTTCAACCACCGTCTCCTCTGGAGGACGCTCCCGCCTCGGCAGCCGATCCAGACGCACCCTCGGAGGGATCCGCAGCCCTCCAGACCTCCGCCGCTCCCGCAGCCACCCCGGCCCAGGGGAGTCCTCCATCGACAATTCCGCACCTCCCATCTCCGCTGCTTCTGCCCCCCCCTCAACTCCCGTTGGGGACACCACGAGACGCCTCGGAGGCACAAACGGGCCACTCACCCCGCCCGAGAACAGCGTCGGAACACCCAGCCCATCCGGACGCCGAGGACCGGGCCATAGCAGCGCGGGATCAGGCCCCGACAGCGGCAGCGACGAACACAACTGCGGCGGTTGCCACTCTGACGGAGTGTACCCGCGTGTCGGCGGAGCAGACTGAATGGGCGCGTCTGGAGAGGGCAGCCCTTGGAGTGACTGCCGTGGAGCAGCGGCACGGGCCATGCGCGGCGTCGGAAGGAGTGGCTGCTGCGTATAGCCTGGCACCAGCGGCCGAGGCTGCATCGGGGGCGCCGCCTGGGGGGGCACAGAGTGCGGGGCGCGAACGCCCGCTAGTATGCCCGCGAGGGTCGCCGCGCTGCTTGCCAGTGATCGCACGGCTCCGCGGTCGTACCCCCCGCGCCGACCCCTCCGCGCCGACCCTGCGGGGCGTCCGCCAGGGGAGGAACCGCGACCACGATACGCCTGGGCGGCACGCGGGGGCCGTTGCGGTTGAGGCTCCGGCGCCGGTTGAAGGGGTGGCGCTGGCGGACCTGGCGGAGGCGAGGGCGACGCATGGCGCTCCATCGGAGGCAGGGGACCCGGCTCCGCCCCCCGAGTCAGAGACCGTGGCGAGCGGGGCGGGGAATCCTGCAACCGCTGCCCGCCGCCCGCCACATGGGGCCTCTCCTGCTCCCGTGGCGTCGACGATCGGCCTGCCGACCGCCCACGCGATTGATCAGGAGAGGAGGGCCGGCTCCCAAGGCGAGCGGAGAGACCGCGCTGCCACTGCTGGTCTGAGAGCTGCGACTGGAAACTCCCCGGACCTTGGTGGGGCGCGCTTTCTCCGGTACTCTCCAGGTCGGCAAAACGCTCGCGGCACGGGCGACGCGCGTGTTCACCCCCCATCGTCGAACGCCCGCAGCCCGCGTCCGCGGGACAGTGCACAACAGGCAGCGATGGTCGCCTCACACGGAAACGGCAGGGGCAGGGGAAGAACACACGGGAGGGGCCGCGGCCGTGGTCGACAGATAAATCTGATGGCAGGAGGAGGCCCAGTCAATGGCTTCCAGAGAGCTGCGGGGAGGGCTTTAAGGGGGCAGGCTCGGGAACAAACAAATGACGAGGAGGAAGGGAGAGACTCCACTTATATGGCAGACGAAGATGCCAACTCCGAATCGTCAACTGACGACTCTCAAGGGAGTGAAGGAGTGGAAACTGGATTGAGGCGAGGTTGGAGGAGGGCGCGAAATGCTCCCAACCTCGGGCCACGAAACCCGCGAAACTCGCGTAACACCCGCGCCAGCGAAGCAGATACCAACCAGCCCCAGAGGCAGTTCTCGCCCGAGGAGCTGTCGTCCAACGAATTGTTGTTCGCTGGGGTGGCGGGATGGGATATTGATCTACTGTGCGACAGTCGCCAACCCCCGATATCCCGCCGGATCCCCCCCAAACTTCGCCAGCTCTTCGCCCTGGCCCTCCTGACACCCCTCCTTCATATCGCACAGAAGCCAACCGGCGCTGCCGGTTGGCGCCGGTTACTCTTCGTACCCCGACTCACCCTTCGCCTGAATTCGCCCAAGCGCCCTGATTGGGCCGCGGTGGAGAAACGCCTGCAACATCGACGCCGTGAACACCCCCCCCCGCGCCCCGCCACGTCGCAGACCCCCTCGGCAAAATATCCAGGGCAGAAGGGCTGGTCCGCCGTGGCAGCCTCAGGCGCGCATTGCTCGCGCTGGATTCGACGCCAGTCAGCGAGTCAACCCCCGAGGTCCTTGACGAGCTGAAGTCAAAACACCCCGCACCGTTGACCGAGTCGTTCGCCTGGCCAGTCATCGATGAGTCAGAAACACGCCCAACAATTTCGCTACCTGCGTTCATTCGGTTACTCAGTTGCTGCGAAAATGGGGTAGGAGCGGGGCCCTCAGGAATGTGTTTTGAACACATTCGC
This sequence comes from Closterium sp. NIES-67, assembly GCA_027943415.1. Classification (NCBI taxonomy): domain Eukaryota; kingdom Viridiplantae; phylum Streptophyta; class Zygnematophyceae; order Desmidiales; family Closteriaceae; genus Closterium; species Closterium sp. NIES-67. The sequence goes on along the minus strand of BQMB01001577.1, from coordinate 71,692 downwards.
GAGGCCGCACTCGCCAACGGAACCGTCGCCAGTAAGCTGCACCATGTGGCGCTATGCTTGCTGAAAGGAGACGCAACGGCTGAAATCGCAGCGCTCCTCACTGCCAGCCGTCTACTCGCGTTCCCCAAGCCCGGGGGAGGCACGCGACCAATCGCCATAGGGGAGTGCCTCCATCGCCTGGTGGCGAAGGTGGGCCTCACCACGATGACGGACCATGCCCGAGCTCACTTCCTCCCGCTGCAGTTCGGGGTAGCGGTACGAGCGGGCGGCGAAGCGATCATCCACGGGGCACGGGCGTTCGCCGCAGAATTCCCCTCCGCCCTCTTACTCCAGGTCGACCTCTCCAACGCCTTCAACAGCGCCGAAAGGGCAGCGATCGTAGCCGGCCTATACAACTCGCCCCTCCGACCGCTGCTCCCCTTCGTTCAGCTCTCCTACGGCGCCCCGTCCCACCTCTACCTCGACGCGGGCTTCAACAGCGGGCCGCTCCTTAGCGCCCGGGGAGTACGGCAAGGAGACCCAATGGGGCCCCTGCTCTTCGCGGCGGCCATACACCCAGCACTCCAGGCGACGGCCGCAGCGTTCCCCAGCGTCCTCTGCCTGGCGTACGCCGACGACATCACGCTCCTGGGGGAATCCTCTGCGTGCGCAGCAGCATTCACGCACCTCACAGAAGCCCTGCGCCCCCTGGGCCTAACGCACAACCCCTCCAAATGTGCGGCCTGGTCCTCCTCCCAGCCCCCCGCCTCCCTCCTCCCCCCTGGCATTCCCTTCCACGCCAATGGCCTGCGCATCCTCGGGAGCCATGTCGGCCCACCCGAGGCCACAACTGCCTTCCTCCGAGAGCAGCTGGCCGACATGGCCAGCCCGCTCCCCACCCTGGCTGCCATGGACCCCCAGTCCGCCGCCCTCCTCCTCCACCGCTGTGTCTCGCGGCGGATATCCTACCTCACCCGCACCACCCCACTCAACCTGCTGCCCGCAGAGGAGTGGTCCCGGTGGGGCCAAGAGCTCTTCTACACCCTCCTCCGTGCGTGCAAACTCCAGCTCCCCAGGGGGGAACGAGAATCGTCGCGCATTTGGCAGCAAGCATCTCTGCCCCCCTCACTCGGCGGTTTGGGTCTCACGGACCCCACCGTGGAAGGACCCCATGCCTTCCTTACCAGCGTCACCCAGGCCCACCAGCTCCTGGTCTCCCTGCCCTCGGACCCGACCGGCCCGCTCGCAGCCGCCGCTTGCTTCCTGGCTCCCCCCTTCACTTGCCCTACCCCTCTACATACCTGGCTGGCGGAGTGCGAGGCGGCCCTCCCAGCCCCAGCCTTGAAACTCCTCCAAGCCGAACGGGCAGAGCCCACTGACGACCCGCTCCAGCACCGCCTGGCTCTGGAGGTACACGCCGCCCGTTTCGCCAGCCAGCTGACCGCGTCAAGGGAGATGGACCCCAATCCCCTCAGCGGCCACACACAGAGACTTCTCTCCCTCACCGGGTATGGCGCCGGCGACTGGCTCCTCGCCATCCCCCTCTTCCCCTCGCTCCGCCTGGCACCCCCACATTTTGCCATAGCCCTGGCCTTCCGTATGGGCCTCCCTTTCCCTGCACCCAGAGTCTGCAACTGCGCCAAACGGGTGGTAATCGAGGACCCACGCCTCCCAAACCACCTCTTCCGCTGCGGGACAGGGCACGGCCGAACCGACACCCACAATGCCCTCCGTGACGAATGCATTCGCATGGGCCGGGACGCGCAGCTCATAGTCACAAAAGAGACTGCGATCTACAACCCCGTTGACGGCAAAACCGCCGACCTCGCTGTACGAGACCGGGACTCGGGGGCGGTCTGGATTTGTGACGTCACCGTCACTGACCCAGTAAGCCCTCGGGATCCCCTGGCCCGCAAGGGCCGAGGTTACATGGCCCGAGAAGAAGCTGACAAAAAGATCCACGACTACCGCCACAGGGCGGCGTATGTCGGCTTCTTCCCGCTGGCGGTCGAGACCTACGGCTGCCCTTGCGCCGAGGTACCAACCTTCCTCAAACTCCTGGCGCACACAGCCGCCCGCCGCCTCTTCAACGCTGACCCCAGCTCCTACAAAGCGGCAAAACTGCTAAATCAGTTTCGCCAGCGGTGGTCCGTCACCCTCCAGCGGGGACAAGCCCTCACCTACCTCGGGAAGGTGAATGAGGCTTCACCACTCGAGTGGCCGCCCCTAGGTGCCCCTGAGGCGGGCATGTCCCTTGGGGACTGCTTCGCGGTCATTGAGCACCCCAGGGAATAGCCGGGGACTAGGAGCAAGACCAGGAATACCATGCATGCTTGTACCTACCTTATATGCTTCGCCTGTACCCAGGATCTCCCAGCAATGAAGGACCGTTCGAGAGAGAGAGAGAGAGAGAGAGAGAGAGAGAGAGAGAGAGAGAGAGAGAGAGAGAGAGAGAGAGAGAGAGAGAGAGACAGAGAGAGAGAGAGAGAGAGAGAGAGAGAGAGATTGAGAGAGAGAGAGAGAGAGTCATGTGTGCACAGACAAAAAAAAACTCACATACACACATACTCACATACCAGGGCTTGCTCCTGGTAAGAATTCTAAGAAACCCACAGACAAGCGTTGCTCTATCATAATTGCACTTGGGGACGTGTCAAAACTCTCTAATGGGAGCAAAAGACACTCTCTAATGAACGGGCATTTGCTCCTGTATTACAACTTGCAACGTGGGTCATTGTTAAAGCCGCGGTACACATTTAAGGCGGCTCGGGGTGGAAATGTGGAGGTCAAGAAAGGCGGACGGAAGTGATTGGAGGGCGAGAGGCGAAAGGAAAATGTTGACGCAAATTGGGTTGAGTTTAGTGGAGGGGAAATTTTGCATCACCAAAAAGTGAATGTCCCGAAAGTGTCCTGAAAGTAAGCGGTCCGAAAGCTGTCCAAAATCTGCATGGAAACAATCCCCATTCCCTCCAAATTCTCACGCCCCAAACCACCTTCCAAAAAGTGGCAGCCACCTGTCCCGAACCAACCCAAGCTTTGAGGAGGCTGGGCCACTTTCGGGACAGATTAGGCTAAGGAGAGCTGCCCAGGGCTGGTTTAGTTTGATCGGACGGCTGAAACTCCAATTTTTTCGTCAAAATTCACCTTACCGTCGATTGAACTTTTCAGGTTCAAAGCCGTCAGATCAGCTCGGCAAGGATCTAACGGTCCAAAATCACGACTCGATAATGTAACATGGTTTCACGAAACGGTACATTTCGCCAAGCTACGAAACACCCTGGCGTACCCAAGCCACAACCCAGACTTATCTACACCACAAATCGGAACCCAAACTTCTTACATATCGCCACGTCATCTGCCCAAACCTCGCCCCTCCCGACCAAGCCTAACCAAACCCATGCCGTCCTGTCTTCAACTTCATCCCCCTACTCCTACCATCATTTCTTACTTGCAATTCGACACTTCAGATCTTAGCTAGCTCGTTCGTCATTACCGACATTACCGCCATACCCGCTCCTACCGCCATTTTAACGGATTCTTTTTCTGAAACGCCAATGCTGAAGTAGGTGTGCCACATCATGGCGTCGCAGGCTTTTCTATGTGGTAGCTTATCGTATCCCTTACTTTATTTTCCTTGTTAAATCCGTGCAGGCCCAGTATTGCGCTTCGGCCTATTTCTACCATCACGCGACTGCATGTGTCGATGTAAGACCTTGCATACATTAACGGTGATTCTTTATTTTTCCGACGCCAAAAACGCGTGATCTTGTACTGTCGTGTTGTGTTAGGTAGCTTTCGCGCGCTAATCCTTTGTTTTTTCACCGTGCTGCACTGTCGGCAGGCGAATGCGCAGTCATATTTAGCGCTAGGCTAGTGCAACTGTATGCAGGGTTAATCTTTGGGCAATGTCTATTCAACAACTGCGCGTCTGCATTTATTTTGAAGGTGTGTGTACCGTGCTTATGTGGAGCTTATTTACAATTTAGAGCGATGGTAGACTCCCATGAATTCTGCACACGCTCCAGGGATCTCATCGCATGCCAGATCGATGCAACAGTATGTAGAGGTAAGTATTTATTCTCTCAGCTACCTGAGTTTCTTTATTCTGTCTTTCTTTTTTCCACTTTCAAGGCAACGGCCAGACCCCGTTCATTTTGCCCACCCTCCAGTGTCCCATTGCTCTCAGGAATGATGGTCGTTTCCTGTTCGGGATTGCCCTTTACCTCTGTATTTCAACTCTTGTGCTTAAACAAATTTTATGACACTTTGTTTGCCTCATGTATTTTGCACGGCTTTCATTGGCGTGCTCTGGCCAAAAGTGCAGGTTGAGACTTATATTAGTCGTGTTATGGGTTTTCGTTACTTCCACGGAAATGGGTACATTAGATATTTTGTCTTACGTTTCTTCCACTGTTTATGTAATTGTAATATATCGCTTGTATAATAAAAATGTTTCATTGTAGCGTGACTTGTACAGAACAATCGAGAGCTACTAGCGAGGATGAATTGGACAGTTTATGTGATGCCTAGGGAACACTGTACAGAAACCTTAGGGCCAATTGTCGGACAGTTTCCATGCCGAGAGCAACCCCAAAAGTGTCCGGGTTCTGCCCCGCAAGCATCATACCTTCATTCGGAAAACTGTCTGAAACGCCATTCCGAAAAGCCATCTGTTTCTGCCCGGAATGTCTGTTCTCGGACAGTTTTGGTACAACTGATTTTGGTGATGTGACTTGCGATACTGGGGGAAACGGAATTGCGTCAGAGGGACTGGAATTCTCGGGATGGGGGGAATCGACAACAAGGTGGGGGGAACGTTAGAATTGCGAGGGGTGGGGGGAATCGAACTTGACTGGGGGGGAATTGGACTAGCGAGGGGAAGGGGTAACGGACTTGACGGGGGGAGTTGGACGAGCGAGGGGAAGGGGTAACGGAATTGACGGGGGGAGTTGGACGAGCGAGGGGAAGGGGAAACGGAATTGACGGGGGGAGTTGGACGAGCGAGGGGAAGGGGAAACGCGAGGGGAAGGGGAAACGGAATTGACGGGGGAAGTTGGACGAGCGAGGTGTGGCAGGGGGAATCGACTTTTGAGGGGGCAGGGAGGGCTTCGAAATGGGGGGGCCAGGGGAATCGAATTTGAGGGGGCAGGGGAAGAGTTTCGAAATTGGGGAGCCAGGGGGAATGGAGATCGTTGGGGGAAGGGGGAATCGAAAACGAGGGGGGAAGGAGGTTGGGAAAACGTGAGGAAAGGGGGATGAGTCGAGATGTGGCGATCGGGATTATCAGTAAACAAATGCCACAATACCCCCTCAAATGTTTATCTGCAGGTAGCGAGATCTCGCCACCTCCAGCAGACGTCACTCAGTTACCACTGTTTCAAATGTTTATCACTTGAAACAAATTGAAGTGAATGTGTACCGCGGCTTTAACAGGAGAAGTACCCGAGGAACAACTGACCAGGAGGAAACGGGGGGATTCAGGAAGCAAGGGGTAGAGCAGCAGCAGGAGAGCGAAGGGCGTAGCAGACAGGAGCACTAGGGTCCTGGAGGTAGAGGGAGGGAGGGAGGAGGGGAAAGGAGGTTGTATTGTGACTTGAGACGAGAGGGGTATCACAGCAGCAGGAGCACAAAGGGTGCAGCAGCAGGAGCACAAAGGGTGCAGCAGCAGGAGCACAAAGGGTGCAGCAGCAGGAGCACAAAGGGTGCAGCAGCAGGAGCACAAAGGGTGCAGCAGATAGGAGCACAAAGAGTGCAGCAGACAGGAGCACAAAGGGTGCAGCAGACAGGAGCACAAAGGGTGGAGCAGACAGGAGCACAAAGGGTGCAGCAGCAGGAGCACAAAGGGTGCAGCAGCAGGAGCACAAAGGGTGCAGCAGCAGGAGCACAAAGGGTGCAGCAGCAGGAGCACAAAGGGTGCAGCAGACAGGAGCACAAAGGGTGCAGCAGACTGGAGCACAAAGGGTGCAGCAGCAGGAGCACAAAGGGTGCAGCAGCAGGAGCACAAAGGGTGCAGCAGCAGGAGCACAAAGGGTGCAGCAGACAGGAGCACAAAGGGTGCAGCAGACAGGAGCACAAAGGGTGCAGCAGCAGGAGCACAAAGGGTGCAGCAGCAGGAGCACAAAGGGTGCAGCAGCAGGAGCACAAAGGGTGCAGCAGACAGGAGCACAAAGGGTGCAGCAGACTGGAGCACAAAGGGTGCAGCAGCAGGAGCACAAAGGGTGCAGCAGCAGGAGCACAAAGGGTGCAGCAGCAGGAGCACAAAGGGTGCAGCAGACAGGAGCACAAAGGGTGCAGCAGACAGGAGCACAAAGGGTGCAGCAGCAGGAGCACAAAGGGTGCAGCAGCAGGAGCACAAAGGGTGCAGCAGCAGGAGCACAAAGGGTGCAGCAGACAGGAGCACAAAGGGTGCAGCAGACTGGAGCACAAAGGGTGCAGCAGCAGGAGCACAAAGGGTGCAGCAGACAGGAGCACAAAGGGTGCAGCAGCAGGAGCACAAAGGGTGCAGCAGACAGGAGCACAAAGGGTGCAGCAGCAGGAGCACAAAGGGTGCAGCACACAGGAGCACAAAGGGTGCAGCAGACAGGAGCACAAAGGGTGGAGCAGACAGGAGCACAAAGGGTGCAGCAGCAGGAGCACAAAGGGTGCAGCAGCAGGAGCACAAAGGGTGCAGCAGCAGGAGCACAAAGGGTGCAGCAGCAGGAGCACAAAGGGTGCAGCAGACAGGAGCACAAAGGGTGCAGCAGACTGGAGCACAAAGGGTGCAGCAGCAGGAGCACAAAGGGTGCAGCAGCAGGAGCACAAAGGGTGCAGCAGCAGGAGCACAAAGGGTGCAGCAGACAGGAGCACAAAGGGTGCAGCAGACAGGAGCACAAAGGGTGCAGCAGCAGGAGCACAAAGGGTGCAGCAGCAGGAGCACAAAGGGTGCAGCAGCAGGAGCACAAAGGGTGCAGCAGACAGGAGCACAAAGGGTGCAGCAGACTGGAGCACAAAGGGTGCAGCAGCAGGAGCACAAAGGGTGCAGCAGACAGGAGCACAAAGGGTGCAGCAGCAGGAGCACAAAGGGTGCAGCAGACAGGAGCACAAAGGGTGCAGCAGCAGGAGCACAAAGGGTGCAGCACACAGGAGCACAAAGGGTGCAGCAGACAGGAGCACAAAGGGTGCAGCAGACAGGAGCACAAAGGGTGCAGCAGACTGGAGCACAAAGGGTGCAGCAGCAGGAGCACAAAGGGTGCAGCAGACAGGAGCACAAAGGGTGCAGCAGCAGGAGCACAAAGGGTGCAGCAGACAGGAGCACAAAGGGTGCAGCAGCAGGAGCACAAAGGGTGCAGCAGCAGGAGCACAAAGGGTGCAGCAGACAGGAGCACAAAGGGTGCAGCAGACAGGAGCACAAAGGGTGCAGCAGCAGGAGCACATGCAGCAGCAGGAGCACAAAGGGTGCAGCAGCAGGAGCACAAAGGGTGCAGCAGCAGGAGCACAAAGGGTGCAGCAGCAGGAGCACAAAGGGTGCAGCAGCAGGAGCACAAAGGGTGCAGCAGCAGGAGCACAAAGGGTGCAGCAGACAGGAGCACAAAGGGTGCAGCAGACTGGAGCACAAAGGGTGCAGCAGCAGGAGCACAAAGGGTGCAGCAGACAGGAGCACAAAGGGTGCAGCAGCAGGAGCACAAAGGGTGCAGCAGACAGGAGCACAAAGGGTGCAGCAGACAGGAGCACAAAGGGTGCAGCAGCAGGAGCACAAAGGGTGCAGCAGCAGGAGCACAAAGGGTGCAGCAGACAAGAGCACAAAGGGTGCAGCAGCAGGAGCACAAAGGGTGCAGCAGCAGGAGCACAAAGGGTGCAGCAGCAGGAGCACAAAGGGTGCAGCAGCAGGAGCACAAAGGGTGCAGCAGCAGGAGCACAAAGGGTGCAGCAGCAGGAGCACAAAGGGTGCAGCAGACAGGAGCACAAAGGGTGCAGCAGACAGGAGCACAAAGGGTGGAGCAGACAGGAGCACAAAGGGTGCAGCAGACAGGAGCACAAAGGGTGCAGCAGACAGGAGCACAAAGGGTGCAGCAGACAGGAGCACAAGGGTCCTGGCTGGGGGTAGAGGGAGATGGGCAGGGAGGGGAATGGTGGGGGCAGGGAGGGGAAGGAAGGGGTAGAGCAGCAGGAGCACAAAGGGTGCAGCAGCAGGAGCACAAAGGGTGCAGCAGCAGGAGCACAAAGGGTGCAGCAGCAGGAGCACAAAGGGTGCAGCAGCAGGAGCACAAAGGGTGCAGCAGCAGGAGCACAAAGGGTGCAGCAGCAGGAGCACAAAGGGTGCAGCAGCAGGAGCACAAAGGGTGCAGCAGCAGGAGCACAAAGGGTGCAGCAGCAGGAGCACAAAGGGTGCAGCAGCAGGAGCACAAAGGGTGCAGCAGCAGGAGCACAAAGGGTGCAGCAGCAGGAGCACAAAGGGTGCAGCAGCAGGAGCACAAAGGGTGCAGCAGCAGGAGCACAAAGGGAGCAGCAGCAGGAGCACAAAGGGTGCAGCAGACAGGAGCACAAAGGGTGCAGCAGCAGGAGCACAAAGGGTGCAGCAGCAGGAGCACAAAGGGTGCAGCAGACTGGAGCACAAAGGGTGCAGCAGCAGGAGCACAAAGGGTGCAGCAGACAGGAGCACAAAGGGTGCAGCAGCAGGAGCACAAAGGGTGCAGCAGCAAGGAGCACAAAGGGTGCAGCAGCAGGAGCACAAAGGGTGCAGCAGACAGGAGCACAAGCTTCTGGGATAGAGGGAGGGACAGGGAGGGCAGGAAGGGGAGTGGTGGCGACAGGGATTAGACAGAAGAGGTAGAGCGGAAGGAGGGGAGCAACCGGAGTAGCACGAGTACTAGGGTCCTGGGGTGGAGGGAGGGAGGGAGGGACGAGGAGAAAGAGAAAAACACCGTGAATGGGACCAGCAATAGGCGGTACACAAGCGGAATCGGAATGGAGGGAAGAGAGGAGCAACAACAAGTGTAGCCCCCCCGGGTGCAAGTGACAGCCACAAGAACCTGCGGAATAGTAACTCAAAACTCAGAGCAAGTAACGGCGGCAACAGGGATACCACAGAAGAGGAAGAGACAAAGAAGGAGCGGAAAGGATTACCTTACATACCATGCAGGCTTGAAAGTGATTACTGTACCTCCAGTGTAGACTCGGCATCACTGCCCAAGCTAGAGCTGCTTCTAAAAGCGAGCCAACCTGGAAGGGAGGGTGGGTGGATAGGTGTTGGAGAAAAGCGAGAGGCACATTGATAGGTATGGTGAACGGCATGGTGGGAGGTACGGTGATAGGTATGGTGAACGGCATGGCGGGAGGTACGGTGATAGGTATGGTAAGGCCCGGGAGTGAAAAAAAACCCCTTGCTTTAGCTGAAGGTGCTAAGCATTTCCTTGAGCTAAGCAAGTGCTTTTACTAAAGCAAGGTTGTATCACATGCGGCCTGCAGGTGCGTCACTTGCCATCCAGAAGAACTCGAAAAATACAAGCCAGCATCCACGGGAGTGAGAGGGCAGGGACTCCTCACAACAAGGTGAGAAGCCAACTAACTACATGCGTGCATCCCCTTTTAAGTTTCGTCACTCACAGTCCAGAAGAGCTCGATAAATACGAGCCAGAACCCCCACGAGAGGGAGGGAAGGAAGTCAGCACAAGGAGAGAAGCCAACAAACTATATGAGTGGGTGGGATGCGTCCCCTTTTAAAGTGTGTCACTTACAGTCCAGAAGAACTCGATAAATACGAGCCAGAATCCACGTGAAGGGGAGGGGAGGAACTCAGAGCAGAGGGAAAAGACCACTGATGCTCCCCCGATGCCAAAGCCAACGAGGCAGCGGGAGACAAGCAGAGTGAGGAAGGTCGGGGACCATGCACTGTTAGGTGGAGGGGGGAGAAAAAAAGCCAAAGCCAACGAGGCAGAGTGAGGAAGGACGGCGCGGGGTGGAGGGGTGGGGGAGAATAAGAGGGGTGGGCAGGGATGCCAAAGCCAACGAGGCAGCGGGAGACAAGCAGAGTGAGGAAGGTCGGGGACCGTGCACTGAGAGGTGAGGGAGGGGGGGGAAGGGAGCGCGGGGTGGAGGGGTGGGGGAGAATAAGAGGGGTGGGCAGGGATGCCAAAGCCAACGAGGCAGCGGGCGACGAGCAGAGTTAGGAAGGTCGGGGACCGTGCGCTGTTAGGTGGAGGGGGGAGGAAGAGGGGTGGGGGAGAAAAAAAAGGGGTGGGGAAGAATACAAGGGGTCGTCAGGAGCAACAATCCCCAGATGCCAAGGCCAGCAGGGCAGCGGGCGACAAGCAGACTGAGGAAGGTCGGGGACCGTGCGCTGAGAGGTGCACTGAGAGGTGCGCTGAGAGGTGCACTGAGAGGTGCACTGAGAGGTGCACTGAGAGGTGCACTGAGAGGTGCACTGAGAGGTGCACTGAGAGGTGCACTGAGAGGTGCACTGAGAGGTGCACTGAGAGGTGCACTGAGAGGTGCACTGAGAGGTGCACTGAGAGGTGCACTGAGAGGTGCACTGAGAGGTGCACTGAGAGGTGCACTGAGAGGTGCACTGAGAGGTGCACTGAGAGGTGCACTGAGAGGTGCACTGAGAGGTGCACTGAGAGGTGCACTGAGAGGTGCACTGAGAGGTGCACTGAGAGGTGCACTGAGAGGTGCACTGAGAGGTGCACTGAGAGGTGCACTGAGAGGTGCACTGAGAGGTGCACTGAGAGGTGTGGGGGAAGTGGGGGGGAGGAGGATTGGAGAAGGTTAAGAGGGGCGGTGGCTATTAGGCGACCAATGTACCCATAAAATCACCCGAGAAACACCAGAGATCGCCTAGAAATCTACTAAAGCGTAACATGAGGAAACATCCAGGGAATCACATGAGAAATGACTTAACAAATGACCTGAGGAATCACCTGGAAGAAAGAAAATCAACTCACCTGAGCAAGCCAGCAAAGAGGGTAAAGAGAGCCGTCGCCATGAAGCCTCTTCGCCTGCCATAGCTATCCGCCACTAGCCCCCACACATAGGAGCCCCTGTTGCAAGAGATGCCAGGAGGTAGACATGGGCAGGGGAGGGAGGGAGACAGAAGAGGGGTGGGTTCAGCAGTGGCCATGAGCCCTCTTCTCCTGCCATAGCTATCCGCAACTAGTCCCCAGACGTAGGAGCCCCTGTTGCAAGAGACTCAAGGAGGAGGAAGGCAGAGAGGGGGGAGAAGGGGGGGGGAGCCAGCAGTTACAAAAAGACACTCAGAAAAAGCACACCCGCTATAAGAACCTCCTCTGCTGCTCATTATTCAAACCTTGCATTCTGTCAGCAGGGTTATAGTAAGGCAGGAAGGAATGAGGGCCCGATAAACACTACACTCCTCTATAAACACACCCGCTATAAGACTCTCCTCTGCTGCTCATTATCCAAACCTTGCATGCCGTCAGCAGGGTAAGAGTAAGGCAGGAAGGAATGAGGCCTAAGTGAGCGAGAACTTACAGGAAGACCCCAAGGAACACCACACTCGCTATAAGACTCTCCTCTGCTGCTGAAAGGCGAAACTCACAACGTGCCTGGAAATATGAACATAAGGAGCAGAATTGATCGGAAAAGGCACAAGAAGGCACGAGACTGAGAATACTTTTGAGGCGCCTCAACACTTTTGAGACGACTTTTGAGGCGCCTCAACACTTTTGAGACGACTTTTGAGGCGCCTCAACACTTTTGAGACGACTTTTGAGGCGCCTCAACACTTTTGAGACGACTTTTGAGGCGCCTCAACACTTTTGAGACGACTTTTGAGGCGCCTCAACACTTTTGAGACGACTTTTGAGGCGCCTCAACACTTTTGAGACGACTTTTGAGGCGCCTCAACACTTTTGAGACGACTTTTGAGGCGCCTCAACACTTTTGAGACGACTTTTGAGGCGCCTCAACACTTTTGAGACGACTTTTGAGGCGCCTCAACACTTTTGAGACGACTTTTGAGGCGCCTCAACACTTTTGAGACGACTTTTGAGGCGCCTCAACACTTTTGAGACGACTTTTGAGGCGCCTCAACACTTTTGAGACGACTTTTGAGGCGCCTCAACACTTTTGAGACGACTTTTGAGGCGCCTCAACACTTTTGAGACGACTTTTGAGGCGCCTCAACACTTTTGAGACGACTTTTGAGGCGCCTCAACACTTTTGAGACGACTTTTGAGGCGCCTCAACACTTTTGAGACGACTTTTGAGGCGCCTCAACACTTTTGAGACGACTTTTGAGGCGCCTCAACACTTTTGAGACGACTTTTGAGGCGCCTCAACACTTTTGAGACGACTTTTGAGGCGCCTCAACACTTTTGAGACGACTTTTGAGGCGCCTCAACACTTTTGAGACGACTTTTGAGGCGCCTCAACACTTTTGAGACGACTTTTGAGGCACCTCAACACTTTTAAGACGACTTTAGAGGCGCCTGAAAAAGGCACAAGAAGGGCGAGTGACAAGTGTACAGATGAGTTATAAGCGTATAGATGGGTGATAAGTGTACGGATGAGTTATAAGCGTATAGACGGGTGATAAGTGTACAGATGAGTTATAAGCGTATAGACGGGTGATAAGTGTACAGACGGGGCACAAGTTTACAGACGAGTGGTAAGAGTACAGACGAGTGATGAGTGTACAGACGAGTGAAAACGGACGGTTGAATGAATACGGTTGGCTTTCTAGAATCTCAAAAGGCATGCCAGGGTGTTGAGAATTCTCAATAACACCCTGCAAAAGGCTTGACATGGAGTCACAAGCAATCCAAGCTGACTTTCGAGTTGACTCTTGACTCGACTTTTGAGTCGAATCAAGAGTCACAAGCCATCCAAGGCCCACCCAGTAACAGACGAATCGCAGGGTGTTTTTCAGAATTCTCAAAAAAAAGACTGCAAAATCAGTAACAGACGAATCCACACGTCGATCTAAACGCGGTAACCTAAACAATAGTCGACACACAATGCAACTAGAGTGCAGCAGAGTAAGAAAATTAACCCGTGTACTTACTGCTGGGCCTACAAAGGAGAGCAGGATCATCTCCATCGCGTCAGCAAGCCAGGCAAGGCCGGTGTAGCACACAAGGAAGAATTGATAAGGGCCGAAACCTGGTGGGAAAACGAAGAGGGGAGGAAGTGGGGGGGGGGAGGAGAGATGTGCGGAGAAAAAAGAGAGAAGAGGAGGACACAAGGCCGGTGTAGCACACAAGGAAGAATTGATAGGGGCCAAAATCTGCAGGGCAAGGGGGAGGGGGGTTGGGGATAGAATTAGCTGAGAAGCGGGAAGATGAGGGGGGCTCGAGGCCAGCGTAGCACCCCAGGAGCCGTCGGTAGGGGGCGAAGCATGGGGGTAGGTAGGTGGAGGGAATTGGGGAGTGGGGGAGTGGTGGCGAAGAGGGTGGGTGGAAGAGAAGAGAAAGTTAAGAGAAGAGGGGTACACGTAAGACGAAACAAGTGAGACCTCATTTCCTTTTTTTACGAAAAGAAATATATGTGTACATATATGTATTCTTATATGTCACGATTATATGACCATCGCTAGCCTCTAGTCAATAGCTCACCTATGGAGTCAATGGCGTCATCAACAGTCAACACCTCGTCTCCATCCTCACCCTCACCCTCACCCTCACCCTCACCCTCACCTTCACCCTCACCCTCACTCTCACTCTCATCCTCATCAGCAGCACCATTGTTGCAACAACCGTTTCCTTGAGGCAGAAGCTCACATCTGGAGTCACTAGCATCTTCCACGGCCCACACCTTGCCTCCATCCTCACCCTCCTCCTCAACATCACCCTCACCCTCGCCGTCACCCTCACCCTCACCCTCACCCTCACCCTCACCTTCACCCTCACCCTCACCCTCACCATCACCCTCACCCTCACCCTCACCCTCACCCTCACCCTCACCCTCATCATCCCCATCACCATCACCATAATTGTAACGGCACCGTAAGCTGGAGGTAATAGCTCACCGATAGAGTCAATAGCATCATCGACTGTCAACACCTCCTCTCCATCTCCATCCTCCTCCTCCTCCTCGTCACCATCCCCACCACGATGTTGACGGCCATACGTGCTTCTTCCATAATCCGCATCACTGTGAGCGCCGCTGGTAATGGCTGTGTGTGCCTCAATCTCCTGCTGCTGCTCCTGAATGCCTCTGCGCCACTGCTCCTCCTCCTCCTTCACTTGATCCACATCCGCCTCTTGCTCCTCCTCTCTGCTCTCTGCATTGCGATGGTCCCTTCTCCCCTCGGCACCTAGCGCACTCATCTCCACCTGTCACCAAACGAAAGCAAGGGCGAGATTGTCCAGGGCGAATCAGAGCATTGGATAAGAGAAACGCGGATCAGAGCCGTTCAAACCAGAGCAGGGGGGAGAAGGGGGAAGATTATACTCTGAGGAGGGCGGATGCTTTTCTTGGAGACGCCCAAGAAGAACCCAGTAGGGTTTCACTCGGACTGAAAAAACTAGGGACTCTGTGAATCAAACAGACAGACTCTTCTGTTTCACCAGATCTGAGCGAAATGGGACAGAATGGTGCAAAGCTACGAAGTAGCAACTGACTGATTGGGGCTTGCTTCTGAGTCGACTCAAAGGTAGCCACTGAATGGTGGTGCTAACTACTAAAGCGGGCACGGCTCAGAGATGGGCATTCATGGGCAAGGGAAGCGGCGAAAGACCGGTTCAGGAACGAGGATGCGGATGCACGGTTTAGGAGCTGTGCGGTTCAGAAGCCAAGGATGTGGATGAATGGTTCAGGAGCAAAATCGTACCCAGGGACCAGCGGAGCTCTCCACAGGCGCCGGCGGCGGCATTCCAAATCGAGGGGGGTAGTCCCCTGCGCGCCGATTCGTTAGAAGCCTTGATGAGGAGACTCTCTATCGCGGCGCCAGGCCCAGTGACGTGACGCGGCTCTACCTATCGTAGGTAAGGTGCAGTACCGCTGCGGAGCCGGCGGCCTGCTAGGCCGCGACGACGATCATGCGGTGTAGACAGGCCTAGTGACTCCACGCCACGAATGATGGCCGTCGCGGTTGGCCGGTGCACAGGCCGAGTGACGCCACGTCACGTACGCGGGCTGCGGAGGATATTTCTGCGGAAGCCGAGCGCATGCACTCTCGCTGCCTGGTCCGCGGCTTTACGTGACCGGAATAACTTAGCGAACAAGTGAGCGCCGAGCGCGCAGCTGTCGGTCAGCCGGTAAGTCAGCCGGTAAGTCAGACGGTTAGGCAGACGGGTTAAACAGACGTCAAAACTGGCTGTCGGACGGCTTGCTACTGTACCGCATATATATGCGCAATCAGAGGGGTGGTGGGGCTGTTTGGAAGGGTTCGGAAATGCGGACTGTACACGTGCGCAGACGCTAGGGGTCCGTGGGGCTCGCTAGGGTTCGCCACTGGGGTCGCAACGACGGGGAAATCGGCGCGCTACGCAGAGTTACTGGCCGCGTCTCCAGGAACTTTGATTGGCTGGAATTTTCCGATCAGTCGTGGCGCGGCTGCGAGGTGACTGGACAGTGGGCCGGCTTCGAGCGGTGTATCGCGTCGCGTACCCGTCTGTCTGTCACGATTCACGAATCGTGAGTCGCTAACGACGAGTCACGAAGACGCACGACGACATGCGAAGCCCATGTCGCCGAGCGTGGGCGGCTTCGTCACAGCAAGCAAGCAACCCAATCTCTACTGGACACGCATGCTCCTGTCATTCACCTAACCCCCATGGCCTGAACGCATATCTGGCACTCGCGGGTATGCATGAGAGCGACCGTGTAACGCGGCTTGGTCACTAACCTAGGTTATCAGGCCTTTCAATCAGTACATGCCGCGAAGCCCGTCTGTTACGCGAGATTCTAGAAAAGTAAGCTTCCAGTCTGACAGCATGCCAGTGTCAGTAGCAGAATGTCACCTGCTTATAGTGTGATTCGGAAACCTCGCATACACTGCTTCTGCTGAATTTGGGTGTCGTTCGTTCATGTGAATGTAAGTTTCCAGCATTTCACCTCTATATATATGGAAAACACCTTACACTACGAGTGTTTTACCATCAGGGCATCTCAGGCTTCTCGCATAGGAGAACTACACGAGAGCACAAAAAGGGCTTCGCATGCGCCCAGCATTTCGTTTACCACAAGAAATCAAAGAGCATGCTAGCAATCAAGCAATCTCATCATGGTCCCACACACACCATCCAAAAAGAACTTGCATGAGGTAGATCGAGCTTATTTCACAGCTAGTCCCTGGCAGAAATTTTGGAAACAAGTATTCACAATAAGGATGTTACTGAACACTTTGTCTTCAGTGCTTTCCTGGTCTTCCCACCACAGGGGTTGGTCCATCTACAAAGTAGTCTGGCTTGCGCACATTCACACCATACTGCAGCAGTCGAAAACAGCGTTGGGAAAAGAAGCGGGAAACTGGGTTCAGCAGCAAGAGAAAGTGTGAAGGGGAGAAAGCAAGTGAGCTTAAAGCCCTTGACTAAAATAGCAAACCCTATTCAAGTTGGACCCAGCTTGAACAAGAAAGGGGGCTTGGTTTGAAGTAGAGTTGGGGTTTTTCTTTTTGGGCAGCTGGCTGTGTTCGAAATAGATTCGGAAGCAGTTAGTGCATGAAAGGTTTCCAATTCGGAGCGGAACCACTGTTCACTTGCGAGTGTTTCGACGATCTCGCTCGTCATACAGCTTGCGAGGTGTCGCACTGTTTCTGAACCCCCCTGTGACACCCGGGAAGCAAACCTGGTCCCGACTTGAAAATCGAGTTGGGTTCCAGGGAAAACGATCGCACATGCGATCCCTTCTGACACGCCAGTCGCTCAAGTCGCGAGCGCGTCAGAAGTGTCGCACTGTACAATTCGCCAAGCTGATTGTTGCGTCAGCCAATCAAAATCGAGCAACAAATTTCAGATTCCTTTCCATCCGAGCAACAGTAATCCTAGTCAGTCATTCTATACTTAGACGGATTCTAGAAGGCAAAGGTTCAAGTTGGGCCCACCTTTGCTATTCTAGCCTCCGGCTTAAAGTGCAGGAGGCTGGAGTAGAGAGGACTGACCAAGGTTCGTAACCTTGCAACAATTCTAACAACAGACCTGTCTCTCACCTCCTTCAGCGCAGCAGCTAGGTCCTCTGTAGTGAGTACAAGCTTCTTCTCTTTTGGCCCTCTCGCCTTCATCTCCTTGCCACTGCCAGCCTGCCGGATCTTGCAGAACCTGGAAGGGAAACAGGGGTTTGGGTGGTTCAAGGGCTTATTGGACAGAGGAAAGGAGGGCAACAATGGCCAGTGGAGGCAAGAATTTAGGAGGAAAGTAAGCTTCAGATGATTTTCCTCGTCTTTCTTACGGTATGTTGTTCTTGCATTTCCCCCCCTCCAAGTGCATGAGTATTCGTCCATGCGACAAATTTCCGAATGCATCAGGGTATAGCACCACCAGAAGCACATGCAAGGGGAATAAGGCATGAGCACCCAGTCAAAATTCCCACAAGACATACTGTAGAGGATACACACTTACCATATGTGAGAGCACTATTTAACAATTTCTCACAGAAAAATGCATCTCAGATACATGTTTATTAACACTTACTGTAGAGCGTCACTGGCAACCTCCCCAATGAATTTATGTGCCGCCACTGACACGAGGCGAGTGCTGGTGCGAGCGAGAATGGAGAGAGGACGGGAGATGGGAAAAAAGGATTTGTATTTACTCAAAAGTCGCCTGGATTCATGGTGATCCGTTCATCCTAATCGACTATTGTGCCGCCACGGACACAAGGCGGGTGCTGGTGGGGGGGGGCTAAGAAGAGAGAGGCTCACGAAAAAGAACAAGATGCCGAAAATGACGATAAAACGATGAAATATGATGTGGATCGTGAGGGAGCTGTGTGTTGGATACTTCGGAAACACGTGTTTGCAGCCCCACCGGACGCGGTCGCATGTGTTTGCATCTTCTTATGCCTTTTGAGGCGTTTTAAAGTAAGACAAACTGCACGCGTCGTGATCCGAGTAACCAGACACTCACACATGAATGTTCGGATTCCGGACGCCAGAGGTCTGGAGATAGTATGCTGTGAGGTCGTCTGGAATCTGTGAGGAGTGGGCGCGGGCAAGTCAAGGCGGCGAGCACACAGGGAGGGAGGGTAGGAGACGGCGGGAGGGTAGGAGACGGAGGGTAGGCAACTAAAGATTAGTACGCTCTCAGGTCGCCCGGAATCTGTAAAGAGTGGGAACGGACAAGGAGGGAGGAGGGAGCGAGGATAGACGGACGAGGGAGCGTTGAGAGATTGTTTGGGTTTCTGACGCCAGAGGTCTGGACGTAGTATGCAGCCAGGTCATCAGCAACCTGCAAGCGGGTACTGACCAGCTGCTCGAAGCTCGCAAGAGCGCATAGCCGATGTATGCTATGCTGAGTGTAGAATGCACGCAAAAGTCACCTCGACAGTATGCGGCGAGGTCATCGGGAACTTGCAAGCAGGTACTGACCAGCGGCTCGTAGCTCGCCAAATGAATGGAGCGGCTTTTAAAGAGGCACGTTGGCCTAGCAAGGGATAGGAGAGGACACTCACCAGCGGGTCGTAGCTCTCTAGAGCACTTAATAGGCCCGTTAGCTTCTCCAAAGGGTGGGCGGGGGGTGTTCCGACGGCCGCATGAGACAACTCATGCATCTTGACCTAGCAAGGAAAATAAGGCACTCACCAGTGGGTCGTAGCTTTCTAGAGCGCCTAATAGGCCAGTTAGGTTCTCCGGAGGGGGTCCGTCTGACGCCATACTTGTTAGGAATGCTTGCAGAATTTAGTCAACACTGGACTACGGCGGAGACGTAGCGCGAAATAACCAGCTGAGCGGAAATTGCGTTGGTAGTTAGTATCGATGATGATCGCGGTTGCCGAAACGAGCCTGCTATGCCGCAATACTAGGAAGCGCCAGGAGCGGCGTCAGAGCAAACTGAATGAGCGCGAGGATTCTTATTCTTCACGTCATGCTTCGAAGTCAATAGTGACGACCGCTGCTGCAAATCCCTGTTACATAAGTAAATTCTCCATAGTTGATTTTCAAGCGTATTTTAGTCGCGAGGCGAGCTCTAGGGTCGGAGCGACGGCGCTGGGACGAGTGGCTCGGTCGGCTATTACTTAGTGTTCGAAACGTCCAGACATATTAGTATCAAAACAGAGAGACATCGAGAACTAGCCGCGACGCGACGACTCTCGTTCAGTCAAAACAGCCTCTAGTCGAGATGCCAGGCCGTCATACTATCAGTAATACTAGGAACAACCAACACGTGAACCAGGGAGCTAATGGCGGACAGAGGAGATGCTTATGTCTTGAAAGTCAGGTCACAGAGCATGAGGGCGAGCTTGAGGATTTCGAGCTCCTTGAGCATATCGGTCATGACACCGATGCGTCACAGTCCACAAGTCAGGTCACGCCCCTTCAGCTCTCCCTCTACCAGAGCCAAGTGGGCAGCCTTATGTACGCTTCCATCTGCACCCGTCCCGATCTTGCCCATACTGTTGCCATGCTCTCCCAATGCATGGCATCTCCCACACGCGTGCATCTGCATGGGGCACATCGTGCCCTGCGCTATCTCAAAGCAACCTCTTCCTTTGGTCTCCTCTTTCAAGGGTCTGAGGATGCATGCATGCTGTATGGCTTCACGGATGCAAATTGGGCTGGGGATGTACCACTCGCAGGTCCACTGGTGGATACATCTTCATGCTTGGAGGAGCGGCCATCTCTTGGCAGTCGAAGAAGCAAGGCTGTGTGGCACTATCATCTACAGAGGCAGAGTACATGGCTGTGACCCAAGGAGCCCGAGAAGCAGTGTGGATAAGAGGTCTCTTGAAGGAGCTTGACCTCCCACAGGAAAATCCTACTCCCCTCTTCATCGACAACACATCCGCAATTGCGCTCACCAAGAATCCAGTTTTCCATGGGAGAACCAAGCACATCGGCACGCAGTATCACTATGTTCGGGAGCTAGTGGAGCAGAAACTCGTTGAGCCTCTTTTCTGTCGTACAAGCGAACAAGCGGCAGACTTCCTCACCAAGGTGGTTGCTCGTGACACCTTCATCAACAACCGTGTTCAGGCATGACTCGTTGCAGCCGCAGACGTGATGCAGATTTGATCCATCAATACATGAAGCAGTTGAAGCAGTTGCAGCAGTACCTGTTGGAGGGTATGGGCTTGGAGTGAGGGAGGGTGTTGTGAGTGGCACGTGATGCGCGTGCCACATTTCTCTCGCCACTCCAACCCCTCCCCCTCCAAAACCGCTCGTTACAATTCTTTACCTACCCCAACCCATTTCCCACCAACCAAACTTACTCTACCTACCAAATTTCCAACCCAACTTTTCCAGCTCATCTCCTCCAACCTAAGGCCTCCCAACTATTCCTTAATTTCCCCAACTCTCATAATCATTCCTAGTCCACCTCAACCAAGCTTCCAACAAATCCTCCTATTCATCTCCAACTCCTACCTCAAGGCACATGACTCTTCATCATTTTCCATGTGCTCTCTCTTCCTACTCATCAAGAATTCTCCAAGTCATCTACTCCAACCAATAATCCTCCTCACATGTGCCTCAAGCACATTCCCCCCTTCCCCACTCATCAACCTCCACATGCCTCTTATTTATTCCTTCCTTCCTTCCTATCCTAAGTCATCCAAGTTGTCATATCATCACACAAGACTCTCATGATTCCTTACTTTTCTCACCTTCCAACTCAACAAAGCTTTCATTCCTCCTCCTCTCCTTCCTTTCCAACTCATCCAAGTTTCTCTCCAACACCACATGGTCTACAACTCCAAGTCACCAAAGGCTCAACAACTATCACATGCTCCACTACTATTCATCTTCACCAAGAATCCTCTCCAACTTCTCAAGAAGTTTCTCAAAGTACAACAAGGCATCTCCAAGCTCCTCTCCTCCAAGCTCCCCTTCAAGTCTTCTTCAAGCTCCTCAAGCTCACACCACTACAAAGGCTCCTTGTTAGCATTCATGTTCTATGTCTCTAGAGATGGTATTACCATGCTACCTTTCTTCCTAGACTACTATGAGTGGTCTCTTTCTCATGCATGTCCTTGTATCCACCATGGATTATAAGGCTTGTACTATACCCTATTTCATATAAGTTTATGCTCTCAAAGTTCTCCCACAAAGTTCCTAGATTAGCAAAGTAATCAAGCATTAGTCCATCTTATACCCAATTCGAGTATAAGATGCATCACCAAGCCACAAGCTTGTAGGAAGACTTACTTCTTCAACACTCAACCTTGTGGTATCTTCACTCGTCAAGTACAAGACCATCTCCTTCAACCACATCCAAGATTGTGGTCCCCTCTCAAGCTTGTGGTGTCCTTCTCTACATTCTCAAGACCCTTTCCCAAGTGCAAGACTTCCTCTATCAAGAACCGCTCCCAAGATTCTACAGCTTCTCTACTTTGTAAGACACACATAAGCAAAGTCTCTCACTCTTCTTTATAAGCATCTTTCTCTCCACAAGTCCCCTTTTACTCACTTGAGTACCTTTCCACTAATTCTTCACAAGCACATTATAATTCCATTTATATGTGCTACAGTTCTACTATTGCACTCTTGTCCTATTCAATCGTACAATCATACTCTTTTGTCTTTATCTCAAGTTTTATCATTATGACGGGTTCGGTGCCAGGGGCTCTTCACAGCTCATCATGCGAAGCTCTACAGTTGTAACTTTCGCTCATTTTCGGTTCGTTTTAACGCTGAACCACCCACTGAAACACTGTAACTGAAACTTCGGGATAGCAAATACCGGGAGAAATAATGCCCTGCCTCCGTTCTGACCGATTTGATTGAAATGAACTGAACTGAGATTGTGATTCAGGATTATCCAGCATGAACGGGTCCTCGGAGTGACTCTAGCCTCAGCCTACATTGAAAATCTCCGGGCACTCGTGTACGGAAGAGACTGGATTACATCATTGGAGTAGATTCAGATAAGGTAGAGTCTAGGCGTGCTGTAGGTCGTTTGACCCCTGAGTGAGATTTGGGGTGTTTCAGAGCCCCGTCAGGCGTCAGTGAGGGGCATAGGCGGCACGCTCGTTTGGAACCGTCAAATTTCGCCAGATTCCGTCATGGCGGCTCGATGGAGGCTTGACGGTCAGACGGCTCTCGTTACCGGCGGGACAAAAGGCATCGGGTAACTAAACGACGCGAGGCTCTCGCGAGGCTCTCGCTAGGCTCTCGCGAGGCTCTCTTCCCATTCGTGCCGCCCCCCTTTCTATCTTCGGAGGCCTTCTTCCCCTCGAGACAGGTCCAACCTTGATTTTGCAGGGTGTTTCTGAGAATTCTCAGAAACAACCTGCGAAGATAGGTCCAACCAAACGCCTCGCCGTTAACTCGCCAGTAGCTCGCCGGTAGCTCGCCGGTAACTCGCCGGTAACTTGCTGATAACTCGCCGGTAATTCTGATAATCGTCATGTTTTTCCGGTAGTCGGGTCCGAGTTAGCTCGCCGGTCGCTTTGTTAGCTGCCAATGACACCAGATGCGCCGAGGTGACTTAGATTCGACTCAAAAGTCACTCATGAAAGCGGATGGGCCGAGTTTACTCAGAATCGGACCTGGCGACGGTGGAGTCAGTTAGCCATGATAGCCGAGATCCAGCCTCCCGGGTCCGCGTTGTTAGCTGCCTATGAAAGCGGATGGGCCGAGTTTACTCAGAATCGGACCTGGCGACGGTGGTGTCAGTTTGGGCGTCAAACTGACTTGTTAGTCGACTCGGGAGTTTGGTCCTCATGCCCTCTCTTCACCCCAAACCCCACCCCTCCCCAACCCCCTTTTTTATTTGCCGCGAATCTCCCCCTCCTTCCCATCAGTCGCGCAATTGCACACGAGCTCGATCCCCCTTTCCCCCTCCCCCTTCTCTCCTCTCCCCTTTCCCCTTCCTCCCCACCAGTCGCGCCATGGCGCAGGAGCTACCATCCCTGGGCGCACACGTGTTCCCCACCCGCCTCTTCCCCCCCCCCCCCCGTTTTTCCCCTTCCCTCACCCTTCACTTTCCCCCCTCTCCTTCCACCAGCCGCGCCATTGCACAGGAGCTAGCATCCGTAGGCGCGCATGTCGTCCCATCCACCTTCACCCCAACCCCCCCCCCCCCCCCCCTCTCCCCCTCCCCCAATCCCCCCTTTTTCCCCCTTCCCTTTCCTCTCACCCTTCACTCCCCCCCACTCGCCTTCCACCAGCCGCGCCATTGCACAGGAGCTGGCATCCCTGGGTGCGCACGTGTTCGTCTGCTCTCGCGCGGAGGCTGACGTGGCAGCTACAGTGGCGGAGCTACAGTCGCAGGGGTGGGCGGCGACGGGGTGGGCGTGTGACGTTAAAGAGGCGGCGCAGAGAGAGCAGCTTATAGGGAAGGTTTCAGAGGCGTTTGGCGGGAAACTGAACCACCTGGTAAGCGGTTACTACCCTGGCAGGCTTTCTGCCCATATTGCCACCAAGTCTGCCAATTTGATTCATCACACCTGTCCCTTCTCATCTCGCTCACTCTTCCCTCCTCTCCTTGCAAATCCAGAGTGTGGGAACTAACATTCGCAAGCCAACAGTCGACCACCCACTTGCTCATGTCCACCATGTGTGCGACACCAACTTCGAATCCGCCTACCACCTCTGCCTATCCTCTTGGAATGCCAGTCGCTTCACCCACTCTTCCCCTTTCCTACAGGTCAACAACGTGGGCACCAACATCCGCAAGCCAACTGTCGACTACTCCCTCTCGGAATTCCACCACGTGTGGGGGACAAACTTTGAGTCCGCCTACCACCTCTGCCAACTCGCGCACCCGCTGCTCAAAGCCGCTGCCAGCGGTGATAGTTCTGCCGCTGCTGCTGCTGGTGCAAGGGGCAACGCAAGCATCGTCTTTAACTCGTCTGTGGCGGGGGTCGTTGCTATTCGGTCAGGGACTCTATATGGTGCCACTAAGGGTGAGTGGGGTATGCCTGTTGAAAACTGGTGGTGGTAGACCATGAATCCGCTGGCAAAGAGCCTGGCATGTGAATGGGCCGAGGAGGGCATCCGAGTGAATGCAGCGGCGTGTCCTAAGGCGCCGCATGGCTTCGCCCCCACTTCTTCTCTCCTCCTCGCTCCTTTCCCATGATGATCCACTTTATCTCCCAGCTGCCATGAACCAGTTCACCAAGAACTTCGCGTGTGAGTGGGCCAAGGAATGCTTTCACTCAAGACCATTCTCCTTTTCCTCTTCCTCCCTCTCTCCCCCCCACCCCCCGCTTCCTTTTTCCTTTCCTTTCCTTTCATCGATCCTCCCTCCCTCCAGCCGCCATGAAGCAGCTGACCAAGAACCTGGCGTGTGAGTGGGCCAAGGGCATCCGCTCAACACCTTTCTCCCGTCCTGTCCCCTCATGTCCCAACCTGTATCACTCCCAGCCGCCATGAACCAGCTCACCAAGAACCTGGCGTGTGAGTGGGCCAAGGACGGCATCCGGGTGAATGCAGTGGCGCCGTGGTACATGGCAACAGATCTCGCAAACCAGGTATGCCTCTGAAGGGGTAAGCTGTGTATGTAGTGGAGATACCCCCCCTTCTCCTCCTCCCCCCTCCCTTCTGAATGCAGTGGCGCTATGGTACATGGCAATGGACCTCGCCAGTCAAGTGTTTCTTCCTTATGGATCTATCCCCACACACTCCGCACACAACCCTCCTCTCCCCCTGAATGATGTTGCATTGTGGTACATGGCAACAGACCTTGCCAAAAAGGTGAGTTTCTAGAGGTGACTCCCTTCCTTCCCGCCCACCTTCCCTGTTGCTCTGGCCAATCCGATATGCCTTTTGTGCATCGTGACATCCTAAGGGCGTTCGCATTGGGTCGCTTAGCGTGCCCGTGTGGCACATTCAGGCGACGGATCTCGGGCGAGTCTGATATGCATGATGCAAGACGGAAGGGATCAGACTGGATCTTTCACGAGTCTGATACTGATACTGGTTCGTAGGAATACGCCCTTATGCTTAAGAAGTATACGCTATGCGTCCTTGTCCCCCAGGTTCTCAAGGACGAAGCGTTCTCGGCTGACGTCATAAGCCGGACACCGATGCGGAGAGTTGGGGAGCCCCAGGAGGCAGCAGCAGCTGTGGCATTCATGTGCATGCCTGCAGCTTCTTATGTGTCTGGGCAAGTGCTGGCTGTTGATGGTGCTTTTACTGTCAATGGCTTTTATCCTCGGACTGACGATGTGTGATATGTCGCTAGCACAATCTTGAATTCAAGCGTGCATTCTCTTTATTGAGTATAATAACACAAGCTAGAAAAAGAGTGCCCCTTTTGCATGTGCAGCTTTCTTTTGGTTGTGTGATTTTTTTAACATCGGTCGGAATGTAGTCATGCTTCTTTTGTTGGGCCCGTGCTGTATCGCGGATGCATCGAGGGAACGGTCACTTCGGATTTCGAGGAATCTATTACAGCCATGGCGGTCAAATTGACAGTGACAAGTTCGAGACACGTTCGAGAATGTCGAGAAGCACAAGAAGACAGCAGCTTGCCTTTGCTGAAAGAGACCAGTGACTGATGAGCAACTGAAGACTCTGAAAGGGAGTTTTTCTCGAGAAAGTCGCACCGCGATCTACGTTAGTCCGAGCATTCTTGGAACGATACCTGTCTTGTAGCTCACAGAGAGAAAATTCGGTCGGGTATCGCTGTTTTCGAGAATGGACGGAAAGGTGCTCGCGACGTCCCATGACGCATCACGCGTCGCCTCAACGCAATTTCCGCCGGCTTGCACGTGCTTCGCTTTCAAGACGCATACGAAACGCGAAGCGTGTGCAAGACACAGTTCCCGACGCATACTCTTCACCCGCTCCCTCACGCGACTGCCGTGCGGCCTTCCTTGTCCCTCACGAGGTGACTTTTGGGTCGACTCAAAAGTCACCAGACGCATACTCTTCACCCGCTTTATCGCGCGAATGCGGTTCCGCCTTCCTCGTCCCTCACGCTCCCCAATCCGTCTACCAATTGGCGTTATTCTCTCACTCTCTCCCCTTAGAGGCTCCTCCACCGTCCTCCTATCAAAGCCCTGAGATGCTTCCCAACCGTCCATCTTACAGGCCTCTATTCGCTGAGAAAGTAACTCTTGCTCGCAGTGAGTCATTCCTCTCGCCTGAAATATTAGCATTGCACGCATCGTTGAGTAATCAAGCAATCCTCGGTCCGCTGGCCTTCCTCGAATCATCTGTTTCCGTACGAGCCGTGATTGGCGATCGGAGTGGTTTCAGAAAGCTAGCTTAATACGGAGCTTAAAGCTAGGTGAGAGAGAGCTCCGTTCCAGAGAATTCGAGTATGCTCACAGTAGCCATGCAAGGGTAGTGCTTACAGTGACCATGCAACAATCTCCGAGTGAAATCGGAAGAAGCAGCTGCTCTCCTGAATCTGTAATAGGTTTTTGAGAAGTCTCAAAAGTCTGTTACTCTGACGCAGCAGCTGCTTGAACATCCTCGATTGTAGCTGTTCTTCTGCATCAGTCCTTCGAAGCTCAGCTCCCAGCCATGCCTCTCCATCGGCATCTCTCCACCCTCGACTACCCTTCCCCAGCCTCTCCTCCCCCACCCTTCTCCGTCCCGATCCTCGCTTTCTCTCCAGAAATTACATCAGCACTGCCATCCTCCTCCCATCTAGATTCTCCAGACTCTCGAGAACCAAATTTCTTTGACTCCACGACCATACTCCGAGCTCTTTCCATCTCGGGACTTCTTGTGGTTATCGGTGGCCTCCTCTGCCTTATCATCTTCCGATTTGCTGTGGTGTGGATCGAGTGGACGAGAACACGCCACGTGTCGCCCTGGCGTCTCTTTTTCACCCTGCCCTTCACCCACCCGTTGTCTCTAAACGCTGATGGTTCAGCCTCGGCTGGTCAAGCTCCCTCTGCTGCCCACACCCAAGGAGGGGGGGAGACGGATGCCCCTGCTGATGTGGAGCATGGTTCCACCGATGAGGTATGGAAGATTGGTTTGACCTCTGGTTTGTGCTTTGTTCTATGCACATGGTCCTTTTCTGCTTCGTGTCTTCTCGCCTGGTCAAACCTCCGCTGCCCACACTCAAGGAGGGGGGGAGACGGATGCAGCTGCTGATGTGAAGCGTGGTTTCTCCGATCAGGTATGGAAGATTGGGTTGATCTCTGGTTAGTGTTTCGATCAATGTTTGCGTCCTTTGCTGCTTCTTGTATTCTTTGCTGCGTCTTGATTTGTTTTCTTTGGTGACTCTTGCCTTCTTTGGTGACTCTTGGCTTCTTTGGTGACTCTTGGCTTCTTTGGTGACTCTTGCCTTCTTTGGTGACTCTTGCCTTCTTTGGTGACTCTTGCCTTCTTTGGTGACTCTTGCCTTCTTTGGTGACTCTTGCCTTCTTTGGTGACTCTTGCCTTTGCTGATCTTTGCTTCCCTCAGTCCCCTCCAAGCTCGTGCGCAGCCAACTATTATTCACATATAGCACTCGTGCATAGCTGTCACCCATTATTACCTGACAACTTTGCTTGGTTAACTTTCTTCTATTCCCTCTTGAACCCCCCCCCCCTCTTCCCCCCCTCCCACGTGACTTGCAGTCTCGGGGGCAGGAAGCAGCAGCCAGATTAGGGAAGCCAGTAAGAAAGGGAGCAACCACGCAACAGCTGGCACAGCTTGTTTCCAACCCCATTGGGACGGAGCAAGAGAAAAACGAGTAGGTGCTTTTGCAATGTCAGCTTCTTTTGACACTGTCTTTTTCTCCCAGAAGCTTCCATCAATTCATGGCTTGCAGACGTCATCATCACCACCGGTACGGTCTGCTGCTCCCATTCCCTCTGCACCAGGTGTATAGTCTGCCTCTGTGACATGGTTCTTAGGGAGACAGCAACCATTCTCCCGTGCTGCCAGAAGCTGTTTCACCAACACTGCATCGTGGCGTGGCTTTCAACAGCTGGGTCGTGTCCCCTTTGCAGGCGCACACCATTTCCAGCTTAGTGCCGTACCAGCATCATGTCTGCAACCACTCTCCCATGCTGTCAGAACAGAAGAAGCCGTTTCACCAGATGTGCATCTTGGCGTGGCTTTCAACAGCTGGAGCATGCCCCATCTGCAGGCGCTCACCATTTCCAGCATAGTGCAATACTGGCATCGCGTATGCAACCACTCCCCCCTGCTACCAGAACAGAAGCCGTTTCACCAACAGTCCAGCATAGTAGTACCAGCATCATGTCTGCAAGCACTCTCCTGTGCTGTCACAACAGAAGCAATTTCACCAACACTCCATCGCAGCATGGCTCTCAACAGCTGGGTTGTGTCCCCTTTGCAGATGCTGGCCGTTTGCAGCATATATAACATCATGTCCGCAACGATCATGTACAGTACACAGAGTGCCGGAGGACCCACCCATAAATATGTCAACACATATTTGTATATGTTTATAGGCTAGCTAGGTGCATGCCCATAGAGAGTACAACACCGATCACAAAACTACCCTGTACCATCTTTTCTAGTTATTCCACTTCTCTGAGATGGTATCAGCTAGGTTAGGTCCGCCTGTTAGGAGGGTTTAGCTAGGTAGGAAAAAATTAGCAAGAGAAAAGAGGGGATTAACTAGGAGAGAGGTACAGCAGATGCGTTGTACCCTCTACAGTAAGATCCAGTCATTTGTAGAAGAGCTAACACCTACCAAGCCTACATAGATATAATATATATAAATTGACACACCCCCAAGCCCTTGCACCCCCATGTCATGCAGCAGCTGTGGCTTCTACCCCTCGTGTGAAACGGCGACATCGGCGGCGGGTAGCGGCAACGGCGTCAGCGGCTGCTACGATGACGACAGCGGCGGCGGCGGTGACGGGTGGCGGCGGAGGCAGCGGCGACTTCGATGACAGCGGCGGCGACTGCGAAGCTCGCGGCACCCAGCGGTGTGGCACGGCCCAGCGACGACAGGGAAGGGAGCCATCAGCTGCGGCTGGGATGAGGGGAGACGCAGGGGAGGGGGCGTGCCTTCAGCGAGGCGCTCTGGCTGGCGTGCTGGCTGGCGTGTGGGCATGCTGGCTGACGCCTAAAACAGTGCATTGGCCGCAGCCGTCCGTGCGCTGGCGCATCGAAGCCGCCACGGCAGCACGACGATGCCACGACAGCACGACGACGCTGCCGCGGCAGCCCGGCGAGGCCGCCACGGCTGCTCGACGAGGTCGCCACGCGTCGAGGCTGCCATGGCAACAGGACGTGGCCACCACGGCAGCGCGTCGAGGCCGCCACGGCAGCACATGGAAGCCGCCACGGCGGCGCGAAGTGAGAGGAGAGGAGAGAGTACGCGGCGGAAGCATGAATAGGAGGCTCAGCAGGATCATCCTACTCTGAAACCATGTTAGGAGAGGGTTTAGCTAGGTAGGAGAAGTAAGTGAGAGAAAAGAGGGGATTGACTTGGAGATAGAGAGAGGTACAAGAAATGGGTTGTACCCTCTACAGTAGGATCCAGTCATTTGTAGAACACCTAACACCTACCAAGCCTACACAAACATATATATATATATAATATATATATATATATATAAGTTGACACCACCCACCAACTTCCGCCCTAGCCTGCCTCGCCCGCCCTAGCCGCTCTAGCTGCCATAGCCCACCCTAGCCGCGGTAGCTCGCTGGCCCCGCGCCCGCTGGCCCCTAGCTCGTCGGCCCCACACTCGCCCGCCCCACGCTCGCCGACCCCGAGCTCGCCAGCCCCGCGCTCGCTGGCCCCGCGCTCCCCGGCCCCTAGCTCGCCGGCCCCGCGCTCGTCGGCCCTGTGCCCGCTGGCCCCTAGCTCGCCGGCCCGGCGCTCGTCAGCCCCTCACTAGTCGGCCCTGCGCTCTCCAGCCTCGTGCTCGCCGACCCCGCGCTCGCCGACCCCTAGCTCGCCGGCCCCTCGCTTGCCGACCCCTAGCTCGCCGGCCTCTTGCTCACCGGCCTCTTGCTCGTCGGCCCCTAGCTCGCCGGCCCCTAGCTCGCTGGCCCCTAGTTATAAGGTGCCTCACACGAGAAAGGCGGGTAAGACTTCAAAAAAAGAAGTGGTTGACCCCCTCACAGCCACGGTACAACATGGTGGTCATGGAGAGAGTCGTGCGTACCAAATCCAAGACCAAATGCAGGGGAGCTTGTGCTGGTGAGAGGCGCTTCCATCATTGTGTAGGTGTGGAGCTTTGAGTGCGAGTGTTAGAAGGGGCCGCTTAGCTGCGGACCACATTGGGGAAGGCATGGGCCAGAGGATGGGATGGTGGCGAATGGGAAAGGGGAGCGGAGGGGCGAAAGGGTAGTGCAGAAGTTGACAGTGCAATCGAGGATGAGAAGGGACTGCAGAGCAGAGGGTAGGGTACACTGGGTTGAGAGTGGAATGCAGGGTCAGCAATAGAGGGTGGTGGAGAGAAAGGTTGTGACTTTCAGGGGGGTGATTCACGCAATCTCTACCGAGAGGCTACAGTGAGGAAAGTTTGTTGGACCAAGAGGAGGGAAGGGTGCTGGGAGAAGAGGGGAGGAAGGCGGATGGGTGAAGGCAACACGGTCGGAGAATTAAAGGGCGACAGTGAAACAAACGGTGGTACTGGTGGAAGGGAGTCGAGGAGTTAGGGGGTGTGGGGTCATGTGGTAAAAATTGGTTTCGGACCCTATACAGCCCGAGAGTGCCATGTCTAGCACATGGGTGCACATGGCAACCTGCCAGTTGTTCCTCACAAGGCACCATATGCTCGTGAACAGTGGCATTCACATAATTTTAGTCCCTCAACACAGTTGCCAGCAAGGTGGCTGCTTTTCAGCATTGCGGAGCCTGCTTTCTTGAACCACAGTGCAATCTTGCCCACCCTATGAGCCCGAACTTAGCTTCACTTCTTGGCATCGCTCTTTCAAACATAAAGGCTCTTCTCTTGTGAATTCTTGAATAACATAGTTTCCATGTTGACCCCACAAGCACTCTTTGTGTCTTTCTTGGATTTAATAGCTATCACTCTACCGCACGGACCACTCATATCATCTTGTGCTGGCTGATCCTTAGGACTCTTTGTGCAATCAACATCAATTCGCTATCCTACCCACCTGAGCCCTATACTTGCTGCTTTGTTTCGCTATCCTACCCGCGTCATCACGCCGGACGTCACGGAAAGGAGCCGGACAATCCTCACGGTTTGAGGAATACGAGGTTTATGAGTCATCTTCCTACGGGGATCGTTTTCACACTGAGCGAGCTACAGCAACAGCGTCATCGGAGAGCATGTGGGGAGACGAATTGGGGTACATGTCTTGGGGAAGTGAGCAAGAAGAGGATGGTATGGCACCCAATGCAACATGGACTCGCTGGCGGGTGACCCCGATGCGGTTTCGGCTGGTAAGTAAGTTGGGTATGGAGCGGTGGGAAAGGATCCCAAAGAGGGGGAAGGGGAAGGAGAGGTCCCTTGATTATCAACTACCTATATAAAGGTGGGCAATGGAGGCATGCAGCTTGGGTGGGCGGGTATGACACTATGATACCTAGTGGACAGGTAGGAGGCTGTGCTGCGTGCGAGAGGCAGGGAGGGAATGGGGGCAGAGGGAATGGGGCAGAAAGTGAGGGGGAGACAGGGTACCGGAGGCAGAGCGTGAGAGGGTAAGGGGGGAGGGAAGGGGGGGAGTGTGGGGAGAGATGGGGGAGAGGGGGGCGAAAAGGGGGGGCTAAGGGGGAATTTACGAAAAAGGGGGGGGGGGGGTGGGGGGGGAGATGGCTTGGGTTGCTGTTGGGGATTGATAGAGTCAATGTGACGCAACCAAATTATCATGGTGGGCCCTGGTTCCATTTCGCATAGCGCCATCTTTCCCACCTCTCTTCCTTCAGGCCCGGTACGTGGTGCGCTGCCTTCTTCACCGGCCGGTTTTACCATGATGTCCCTCCAGTTGCTGCCCTTATCCTTTCCAGGGGGGACACCACCTAGGAAAGAGCATCCGCTGACCGAGATGACAGCGTGCACCACTCCCTCGAGCACTCCAATCCAGATGCATTTCAATGGAGACATGAGTGGCACTGCTGCAGCAGCCATGGCGGCACAGGACAGGCGTCACGCCCAATCTCGGAAACAGGGAGGGCAGACCCATGCACGCTCAAAGACCCGTGCCAGGCTCGATGGCCATACGCCTGTCACTCAGGTCCCGGGCGTCAAACAACTGTGGCAGGAGAGTGTGGTGCTCAAAAAGCAACTGAGGGAATCGGCTGGAAACGTCGGGTGCGGTGCTGCAGAGCCACGTCACCATCGGCACCATGGGGCATGGAGGCAGCACAAACCAAAGTCCAACCATGCTCAACCTCGGACAGATGGTCTTGACACCCTCCCAAACCTGACTTCATACCCAGCCCACCATCCAATGTCGGCTGCAGTTGCGCGAGCTGTGGACCGTGAGATGCACCACCGCGGTGGAGCACACTGGTTGTGGGACATCAACCGAACGCAGTCCAGGTGGCCGGTTAGGATGGAAGATGCTCTGCAAACCATTCCGGATGTGTACGCTGGATTTAAGGTGTGTTGTGCCTTTTTTTTTTTCTGCCTGCTCCACACTGTACCACACAGCTGCAGAAAATGCTGTTGTTGTTGCCCTCCTTTACCTGCTCTTCATGAACCTGCCGTGCACCCAAACCCAAAATGCTCTAGTGGCTTAATGCTTGTCATGCACCATACCCACTGCCACGCACAACTGGCATTAATTGTTCCCCTGTTCTCATCCCACTCGTATTGGCCCTTCAGATGCTATTGTGGCTGTGGCAGCGGCTCGTGCTCATCCCTCTCTCGGCAGCTCCACTCTTTCCAGAACCAGTCTTTCCGACCCCACATCTACCTTAACCGCTGCTGCTTGTCCCCACCATTGCATGTGCAGCTCTTGCCTACACCATTCCAACCCAGCCCCCACCTGCCTCCCCCTTTCTTGCTCAGCCCGGACCAAACCTTCCTATTCCTGCCAGCTCCTCTCTTGCCTCCCCGACTCCAGACGGCACCACCAGTGCCATTGTGGCGAAGAAGGTAGATGGTTGGGTGCTCGTACAGCAGCTCCACCCTAAACTGAAGGTGTTGCAGTAGGCTGTTTATCACAACAGTCCCCTGTAGCTGCTATGAATCATATGTGTCCCCCCTTGCCCACATGTCACACCTTTGCTGTGCCCCTGACTATGTTTTTTTCCCTTTCACAAGGAGCGGCCCCTAACATACATGCCGTGCCCAACTGCTTCAGAGCTCGGCGAGTAAGATTGACACTAGGCTGCAACCAACATTTTGAGAGCGGCTAGCGATCTGGATGGCCCTCCCTTTTCAGCGGTATGGTTTATCCATACAACATGAACTTCCGTATGTTTTTTTTTTCCCCAAACTTTCCCCACTGCAGACCTTATGCAAGGAAACCATCAGCATCATACTGTACAACACACCGGACGAGCATATGACGATGTGGCCAGGGGATCCACCAGTTGAGGCAGCAATGCTGAAGGCCCTCTCATTCCAGGATCCTGAGCTAATACTCAAAGTCCACATGGTGTGGAACAACGACCGTTTGCACTGCCTCTGGTTCACTCGGCAGCTACAAGTTTTGAAGTGCAAGATTCATGAGCAGGGCCGTTCAACAGTGTATCTTATGCACGGCTTGCCATACACCATTCCCAAGGATGCACATGTGAGGGTGCCTCCTGTTCGCGGTGCACCAACGTCGCTGTCTAAGTTTCATAACAAAATCGCGGCTGGTGAGCACACTTGGGAATATTTTTCAGTCCATCCATTTCGTGTGTATACCATGCAGTTGCACCCCAAATACGGTGTTGCTGTTCTTACCTGTTTCTTCCAGGCAGAGGCTGGCACCTTCAACCTGCACATATGGCATGCAAGCGAGGCTCGAGTGCCATTCTCCACATCCCCATTTGAAGTGGGCATATCAGCTTCATTCAATCGGAAGTGGGCTGGCCCTCTGATCCTCAAGCTGTATCATGTTGCATATTGGCTCTTTCGAGTAAGTCTTCTGTGTATTTTCTCTTTGTTTTTAAGCATACATGATGATAAGTTTCTAATCTTTGGTCTAAACTATCAAAGTTAAAATCAATGGCTAGAATGAGGCAAACAAGGTGGTTTTGTCTAAGGGGTTGTACCCTCTAAGAGTACGCACCTATCTAGCCTATAAAACATTGACGCAATATGTTTGACACACCCCCTAAGCTAGATGAGGGGCAGTGCCTGGCAAGAGACACACAGCTCAGGGTGGCATTACTAGTCCAACCTCTGAGGTAGGGGTCCAAAGACCAGTCAGAAAGAGTACAAAATAAACAAGAGCAGCGCAGGGCGGTACTACTTGTCCAGCCATTGGGACAAGAGCCACAAGGCCAGTCAAGATAATATAAAAGTAGTACACAATCAAGGTCCTAGCAAGTGAGAAACTACAGGAACTGGACCAAGCTGTACACAGTGCCGCTGATGATCTTTAGGCGCAAGCGCCTTAGTAAAGATATCAGCTGTGTTGGCACCTGCGGCCAAGTGTACTACGCGGGCCTGGCAGCGCTGCTGTAGCTCGCGCAGGAGGAAGTACCGGAGCTGGATGTGCTTCACTCTGCCCTCCACTCGAGGCTCCTGACACAGGAGAATCATGGCCCTGTTGTCAGCGTACAGGACCTAGCTAGGCCACTTACCTAAGTCTGTGAGCAAGAACGTCAGCCAGCGGAGCTCCTGTGCTGCCATGGCACCGGCGTAGATCTCAGCCTCACAAATAGACTGGGCAACAGACGACAAACGGGTGGACCGCCACGAGACGGCGCCTGTACCAAGGCTAAAGTAGTAGCCCTGGGAGAACCTGAGTGTCTCAGCGTTGTCTGCCCACGAAGCGTCTGTGTGACATGTAAGGACCACTGACCTGTGTCCTCCTAGCACTAGCACCATGCCCTATGTACTTGCTAAATAGCGCAAAACCGTCTTAGCGGCCGACCAGTGCTGTGGTCGGTATCTGCCTGTGGCCACAAAGCGAGCCAGGATGCTGAGAGGGTATGCGAGATCTGGATGAGTGCAAGTCATCAGGTACATGAGGCAACCCACCAGCTCTTCGTAAAAACCACTAGGCTCTACTGACTCCTCAGGGACCGGAGCCGAGAGCATGTGATCTACTGGCAGAGGTATGGGCTGTGCGGAGGAGAAATGAAGACCGAACCTCTGAAGGACCAGGCGCACCAAGTGTGACTGTGTAAGAGTGATGGTGCGCGCTGCTCTGCAGGCCAAGGTTACAGCGCAGCTCTCCTAGGTCAGTGCAAGTGTTTCTCCTCAACAGCTCGGCCTTCACGAAGGCTAGTGCGTCTCTGTCTGCAGTAGCAAAGACTAGATAGTCTACGTAGACAAGGATTTAGAACGGCGTCTGACCAACACGAACGAAGAGCGAGGGGTCTGCAGATGACGAGAAGAACCGCAGGTCAGCTAACGTAGCACGAAGCATGTCGTGCCGCTCGCGTGGCGCCTGCTGCAGGCTATAAACTAGGCGCCGGAGGAGCCACTGGGTCCCCAGGTCAAAGGTGCTGGTGAAGCCTGGCGGGCGACGGAGCTAGACCTGCTCGTGCAGACTGCTCTGAAGAAATGTTGTCGAGAAGTCGAGAGAGTGTAACTCATAGTCACTCTGTGCTGCTACGTATTGCAGCGCCCGAAGAGTAGTCATCTTTGGGGTCAGGGCGACGATCTGAAAGAAGTCAACACCCTCGCGCTGACTGAAGCCTCTAACAAAGTAGCGCGCCTTGAACATCGGCGGCTCTCTAGGAGGGCGCTTCACCTTGAAGAGCCACCGGCCATCGACTACGTTCACCCCAGGTGGGGGAACTGCGTCGACGTAGGTGCCGGTGGATCTCCAAGATGCCATCTCCTACTCCATGGCAGCTATCCACTGAGAGGCCTAGGGTCCCGAGGTCGCCTCAGCGTAAGTGCGAGGGGTCGGGATATCAAAGGCGTCTGGGTCACCCTCAGGGACTAGCAGCATGGAACAGAGATGGGGAGCAGCCTCGGACAGGAAAGCAATCTAGTACTGCCTGTCCTCTAGGACGTCACTGCCAAGGGCAGAAGCACCCCCGACGGACGGAGGGCAGGCAGGGCCAGAGACCATGGGTGTGGCTTAGTCAAGACAGTGGGTAGAGGCGAATTCAGTGACAGCAGCGACAAGAGCGTCAAGACTGGAGACAAGGACAGACGGGTCGGTAACGAGGGAGGCAAGTACCCGTGGAACAAGGGGACAAGCAGGACCATGGAAATGAAGGGGAGGAGGCAACGGGGGAGGCGCAGGTGGACGGTCAGGGGAGGGATGGCCGAGCAAGCGAAGGGATGACACCGGCGGCAATTGCTGCTGCTGCTGCTCGACGCCGACACCTGGACCGCCAGCAGCACCGCTGCTACCTCCAGAACACTCCACTCCAGAGCAAGCACCCCTAGAGCAAGCACCCCCAGAGCGAGAACCCTCTCCAGCACCAGTGCCACCCCCGAGCCCGCCGGGACAAGCCACGATAGGAACCCCACGACTAGCACCCTCCTCAACGCTAGCACCCCCAGGGTCCACGAACGGCTGCTGCTGCTGCGGCGGCGACGACGACGGCTGTAGCAGTGACTGCGACGACGGGGGAGGGGACACCAGGGGAGAGGCAGGCAGCGAGAACTGCGCCGCTGGATCACCAGAGTCCGCCGACTCCTCGATCGGGACAACCGACGGGAGGGGAGTAACGTGAGAGACACCAGACGGAGCAGGACAAGGAGGGAGGGGAGCAGGGGCTACCGGGGGAGTGGGAACCAGAAACAGAGGAGGGGGAATCGGGAGACCTCGATGAGGAAAGCGACAGTAAAAGGAGACAGACTCGTCGAAAGTGACGTCACGCAAGTGAAGGAAGCGATGAGACGGCAGGTGGTGCCAGTCAGATGATTCAAGGGGGAAACCAAGGAAGATACAGGGGACAGTGCGGGCAGTGAGCTTGTCCGTGCAGGCACGAACGTAAACGAGACATCCCCAGACGTGGAACACAGACGCGTCACCAGGAGACCCGGTCCAGAGGAGGGTCGGTGAAATTTGCGGCCGCTCGGAGTGGTGCCACAGGTTCAGCTGGTGATCGGCGTAGTGAACAGCGAACGGCCATAGAAAATGGGGTGCACCAGCATGGATCATAGAGGTACGAGCCACCTCCATGACCAAGCCGATGCGTCGCTCATCAACCCCATTTTGCTGTGGGAAATCTGGCAGGGTGTACGACTGGGTGATGCCCTCCGCACGACAGAACCGGGCAAGCCGACCGAAGGCAAACTCGCCGCCACGGTCGGAGTGGAGACACAGCACAGGGAGACCTTGGTGGACTCACACAGCTACGACCCACGGGATCAGAACGTCAGGCACGTTGGCCTTCCGCTCCGGAGGAAACGCCATGGTATAGCGCGTGTAGTTGTCGACAAGCACCAGGAAGTCGCGCTCTCGACGCGGCCCAGGGACGGGGGCTGGACCCCAGACGTCTCGGTGTTGGGTCTGAGTGGCGCGGTGGCAGAGCGAAGCGAGGAGTGAGCAGCACGGTGCAGCCAGCCCTCGATGTAGGGCGTGCACGGCGGCGCAGGTGAGGGAGGGAGGGAAGCGAGCAATGCAGGGAGACCTAGGAGAAGACCGTGCTGGGACATGTGACAGAGCAGCGACGGGTGAGTGAGCAACTGACACGAGCAAGTCGCGGCTACCTAGGGGGACGCCCTCACCAGGGGGGATGCAGTGTCAAGCGTAAACAGGCCGGACACAGGGTCCCGGGGGAACGTCGCAAGAAGGGCACCTGAGGCGGTCTTGGTACAGACAGCGTACTGCTCGTAACCGGGGAACGTGGTGGTGACGCTGAGGTCCTGAAGACAGCCGACACCAACTAGGTTCCTAGAGAACGAGGGGATGTGCAGGCCTGTAAGAGTGCCCGAGGGGGCCACCGGGCAGGGAAGGGTAGTGGAGCTACGTGCAACTATCGGACCGGCGGAGGGGTTTGAAAATGCGATGGTTGCAGGGGCGGCAAGTAGCGTAAGGGAAGTGTGATATTGGAAGAAGCAGGTAGACGCACCAGAGTCAAATGTGAAGGAGAGCAAAGAGCTTGCGGCTGCCGGCGGAGGGGCTAGGGTGGAACCTAGGCTAAACAAGGCAGGGGATCCTACACCTGACATAGCAAGGGAGCCTGGGCTACACACGGTGGACACACCTACGCTAGGTAACGCCGGGTAATAGGATCCAATCACACTAGAGTCATCAGCATACATGACACACATAGCATTCCTAATCTGATCCATGTCAAGCTCAAAGACCAGCACACGACGGCGCGTGAGGGCGTATCAGTCCGGAGGGCCCGACGCAGGACCGAAGCGGTGGCGGAACAGGTGGTCCAGGCGGCGGTAGCAGTGGTCGGCGGTGTGGCCGTGTCGGAGGCAGACAGTGTCGCGTCGAGGGCCGGTCTGAAGCTGGTACTGGCAAGTGACCGCACTGGAGCTGCCACCCGACACCGAGCTGCGCCCGCCCCCCCCCCACGCCCACTGCCACTAGCGCCGCCAGTCCACCATGGCGGCGGGGGTCCCCACGGCGACTGCTGCTGCTGCGCTGACTGCAGCTACTCCGGGGCCCCAGACCCGGTCCCCTCATCTAAACCACCGTCCCCGCCCTCACCGCCGCCACCCTCCCCACCGCCACCCCCCTTCCCTCCACCACGCCCCCCTTTGGGGCGGCGACCCTTACCCGGACGCTTCTGCGCTGAGGCCGCAGCAACGGTCTCAGCAATAGCAGCAGAGACGTCAAAGTAAGTGCACTGGGAGGGAGCACAGCCCTGAAAGATAGGTACCGCCGCAGTACCGGTAGACTGGGTGATACTGCGCTGGCGGGTCTCTATCTCTGACAGTACAGTGACAATGGCGGTGAGAATGAGGTCACCCGGGTGCTGACTAAGGAAGTGGTCGCGGGCTGTGGCTAGGCGGTTAGGGAGGTGCGTGGCGATGAGATAAAGGGTAGCACAGAATGGCGGCGGGAAGGCAGTGAGCTGTGCCTCAGTGCTGGTAATGCAGTAGTTCGTCTCAAGTGCACGGAGGTGTGTGGCAAAGTCGGCGATAGTGGGGAAGGACGCAAGATCAGGGAACAGCATGGGAAGGATCAGGCAACCGGCAGAGGCAGTGGCGGAGGTGGAATAGTGCGCAATGACAGCATCTAAGAAGGCCAGGGCGTTCGCTACAGTGGTGAAGCGAGGACGCTCAGACAGCGGGAGTGCACGGCTGATAGCAAGATGGGCGACAGCGTCGCGCGAGTCCTAGACGGCACGATCAAGCACGGCAGCAGAAAAGGCCTCACGCTCAGCAGTGGTGGGGGCATCAGGGAGGGCAGCAAGGGCAGGGGGGCGGGGAAGCAGGCCATCGACATGAACAACCAGGGAGTGACCGTCCAGGCGCTGACCTGTAAGGTGGCGCCAAAGGTCGACGAGTCACGCCTCCAAGTCGAGTGCCCGACCCTCTGCGTCCAGACGGAGCTGTGACTCCGCCATCGCCACTGCTGCAGCTGCTGACGGCTGTTGATAGAGTGAGGAGGTCAGGTGGAGGAAGCGATGAATAGGGTGGAGTGCGGTGTAGTGCGGTGGAGTGCATTAGAGTGCAGTGGAGTGCGGTGAAGTGCGATGGAGGGCGGTGGAGAGCGGTGGAGTGCGGTGGAGGGCGGTGGAGGGTGGTGGAGAGTGGTGGAGAGCGGTGGAGACAGCCTGCAGGGAGGCCAGCGCTTAAGGGAGCCAGAGCCTGTGGGTCGGAGCTGGGGCTCAACGGTCCGGCGGGCAGCCGCTAAAGCGGGGGCCGGCGAGGCTGGAGCCGGCTGGCTGGGCGGTGGGCTGACCGACCGGCTGACAAGGGCCGACAGGGCGGACGGGGCTGACAGGGCGCAAGCAGGGCCGGTAGGGCGCCAGCAGGGCCGGTGGGGCGAGCTAGGCTAGAGGGGCACACGGGACCTACGGGGCGCTAACGGGGCTAGTAGGGCGCGAGCGGGCCGGCGGGGCGCGAGCGGGCCGGCGGGGCGCTAACGGGCCAATGGGGCGAGTGGGACCAGAGGGGCGCACGGAGCCGACGGGGCGCGAGCGGGGCCGTCACGGCGCTAACGGGCCGGCAGGGCCCTAACGGGCCGGCGGGGCGCGAACAGACCGGGAGGGCGCTAACGGGCTGGTGGGGCAAGCGGGGCCAGAGGGGCGAACAGGGCCAACGAGGCGCTAACGGGGCCGGGAGGGCGCTAACGGGCCGGCGGGGTGCTAACGGGCCGGCGGGGCGAGCGGGGCCAGAGGGGCGCACGAGTCCTACGAGGCGTTAACGGGGCCAACGGAGCGTGCGGGGCCAACGGGCGTGAACGGGGCCGGCAGGGGGCTAACCGACCCGCGGGGCGCTAAGGGGCCAGAGGGCGCTAACGGGGCCAACAGAGTGCTAACGGGGCCGGAAGGGCGCGAACGGGCCTACGGGGCGAAGGGGGCCGGTGGGGCGCATGGGGCCGACGGGGCGCTAAGGGGCGGCTAGGAACGGGCGGCTAGGAACGGGTGGCTAAGCCTAGGACGAGAGTGGAAGCGCGGGGGGGTGGGGAGGACCTAACCTAGCGCGTGATACCATCTCAGAGTAGAAAAGTGACTAGAATGAGTCATACAGGTTGGTTTTGTTCAAATGTTTGTACCCTCTAAGAGCATGCACCTATCTAGCCTATTATAACATATACAAATGTGTTTGACAATCTTTCGTTTCAAAGTAGCATTATGTTGTTTTCATGTAACATCCTAATGTGTTATCGACATCCCGGTAACTTGCCATGATGTTTCATACTTCAGCGTACCCCCTAGTTCGTCGCCACCTGCTCTGAATCCTTGACAACCTTCCATGCACCAAGGACGATGCGTCCCAAATAATTGAGGCCGGAATATAATATATACTCATTGTCCCTGCAATATATCTACACACTTTGTGACTGATTTGCCTACGTACGTGCATTGTCTTTATCCCATTGAAGCGAGGAACCCCAAACCCCTAAAGTTAAAACCATCCGTTTTTTAGCCCCAGCCAAAATGCCCCTTCACTCAAAACCTATGTTTTTGAGTTGGGGGGTTTCTAGATCCGCGCTTTAAAGTGAGAGGCTAAAATAGTGACCCCCCTTTCAAGTTGGACCCAACTCGTAATAGTTTGGCTCAAGAGTGTGCTGGATGGAAACTTGCGAGACAATTATTTTTTGGGGGGTCAGCTTGTGTTTGTGCGAAAGCCGGCGACAAAAATACGAATGAACATTTTGCATGATTCTCCCAAATCACAAGCCATCCCGCTACCCTGCGAAAGACAAGTTGAGGACCTTGATTTTGAGATCCAAGGCACGCATTTCCCCTTAGATGTCACTTCAAAGTACCTGCAAAATAAAACGTGCAGGAGAAATACTGAGTGCAAAATACCAAAAACTACGACACAAAGAGAGATGCGCGGTGACAAGTGCGGAGAGCGGGAGAGTTACGGTGAGCGGGAGAGGTGTTCAGAGCGGGAGCACGAGAAGGAAAGCCCTTGCGAAATCAAAGGAGAGGGGCGGAGAGAGAGGAAATGGTCGGAAGGAGAGGGAGAGGCGCAGAGATAGAGTTTGAGGCGCGGAGAGAGAGCAGAGGCGCGGAAATAGACGGAGAGGTGTGGAAATAGGAGAGGCACGGAAATAGGAGAGGCGCGGAAATAGAAGGAGAGGTGACAGGAGAGAGGGAGAGGTGGGGAGAGAGAGGGAGAGGCGCGGATAGAGGGGGAAAGGCGCAGATAGAGAGGGAGAGGCGCGGAGAGATTGGAAGAGGCGCGTAAATGGAGGGAAAGGTGAGGAGAGAGAGAGGGAGAGGGTGAGTGCTCATTGAAAGGATTGGGATGGTCACCATCTCTCTGCGCCACATCCTCTTTCGTATCAAAACTCTCATCCGCTCTCCTTCTCGCCGTGCCATGTCATTCTCGTCGCGCCGCACTACACTCTTCCGTGGCGCTACACACTCTATCCAGCCACACTTCTCTCGCTCTCTCTATCCCCCACCGCGCCACTCTCTCTCTATCCCATCGCGCTACTCTCTCTCTCTCTCTCTCTCTCTCTCTCTCTCTCTCTCTCTCTCTCTCTCTCTCTCTCTCTCTCTCTCTCTCTCTCTCTCTCTCTCTCGTCGCGCTACTTTCTCTCTTCCACGCTACTCTCTCTCTCTCCCGCCGCGCTACTCTGACTCTCCCGCCGCGCTACTCTCATTCTCCCGTCGCGCAACTATCTCTCTTTCCCTCTCGTCGCGCCAATGCCTCCCTATCTCGCCGCGCCACATTTTCCACACCGTTCCTAGGCACTAAGCTGGAAAAAACAGGGGGTCAATGCGCGGAACTAGGTAACTAGGTGCCTGTTACTAGCTTGCAACTAGCCGAAAAATGAGCTTCGCAGCGGAAATGTGGAAGTGCTCTTTGCAGCAATTATGAACACAGTGTTAAATTATATTATATATATATATAATTGTAGGCTTGGTAGGTGTCACTGAAACTTACTGTAGAGGGTACAACACCCCTCCTTGTATCCCTCTCTCTTCTATTCTCTCTCTTTTCTCTCGTCAAATTTCTCCTAGCTAAACCCTCTCACCATTCCATGGCCACCTACCCTTCTAGCTACCTAGTCTCGTGACACACAGGCCCAACTTGAAAACCGAAACCGAGTTGGGCCCAACTTGATCCAAAAGCCTCAACCCGTCGCATGCACTCGCCATGCAACAGTCGCACAGGAAAACTTGTCAGAAATACACTGTTGGCACATCACGGGTTTCGTCTCGCAAGGATCATGTTGGCGGAATACAATCAGCTTTGAGTTCACACTTCATTTTTCCTACCCGCGTCACTTTGGAACAGTGATTTGTCAGCCGAGGTTTCCAAGACAAGTCACCAGAGGGAGCCCTCTTTCGAGTTGGGATTGTCAACTTATACATATATTGTTATGTAGAAGTAATAGGCTAGATAGGGTATGTTCTTAGAGGGTACAACCCAAACCATATATCTCCCCTGTTCTCCCTTGTGTTAATCATTCATTCTAGCTTCTAGCATGGTATCACGAGTACGTAGGTCCACCCACCGGCTTCCGCCCCGCGCCCTAGCCTACCGCACCTCGCTAGCCCCTACCCGGCCCCTCGCGCTCCTAACGGCCCCTCGCGCCCCTAGCCGGCCCCTCGCGTCCTTACGGCCCCCTCGCGCCCCCCTACAGCCCCCTCGAGCCCCCTACGGCCCGTCGCGCCCCTACAGCCCAGCGTGCCCCTACGGCCCCCTCGCGCCCCCTACGGCCCCCTCGCGCCCCTACGTCCCCCTCGCGCCCCTACAGCCCAGTGCGCCCCTACCGCCCCCCTCGCGCCCCTACCGGCCCCTCGCGCCCCTATGACCCAGCGCGCCCTTACGACCCCATCGCGCCCCAACCGGCCCCTCGCGCCCCTACCGACCCCTCGCACCCCTAGCCGGCCCCTAGCCGGCCCCTAGCCGGCCCTAGCCAGCCCCTAGCCGGCCCTAGCCGCCCCTAGCCAGCCCCCTAGCCGGCCCCCACCGGCCCCCTGCGCCCCTGCCAGCCCCTCGCGCTCTAGCTGGCACCCTCGCGCCGTAGCCGGCCCCTGGCGTCTCCACCGGCCCCTCCTTCCGCCCGAGCTGGCCCCTCGTGTTCTCGATGGCCCCTGCTGGAGCACCCTCCCGCCGAGCCGCTAAGCCGCCGAGCTGCCGAGCCACCGAGCTGCCGAGCTGCCGAGCCGCCGAGCCGCCGTGACTTCGAGCTGCCGTGCCACCGAGCCGCCGAGCCATCGAGCCGCCGCGTCGCAGTGCCGCTGCGCCGCAGAGCCGCTGTGCCGCTGTCCCACTGTGCGATGGCGGATGCCGTTCTTCGCTTGGACGCTAAGGGGCACGCGATCGACTTCGCCACCTGGCTCGTCGACCTCCACCAGCACCTGACAGGTCAGTGCCAGGATGGGCACTCCGTGGCTATGCATGTTGATGGCTTGCTCCCCCGCCCCCCTGCGCCTGATCCCCTCCCTCCTGACCCTACCGCTGCTGAGAGCGAGGCTTTTGCTGCTGCTGCGCTTGCTCGAGCTGTCTGGGATTCTCCCGACGAAGTAGCTCAGCTTGCCATTAGCCATGCCCTCCCCCTGTCTGAGCGTCCGCGCTTCACCGCTGTCGCGAACGCCAAGGACTTTCTCGCTGCAGTAGTTGAGCGTTACTCCACACCTGCTTCTGCCTCTGCTGGCCGCTTGATCCTACCCATGCTATTCCCTGATCTTTCTGCTTTCCCTATAGTAGCTGACCTCGCTACTCACCTCCGTGCACTAGAGACCAGCTACCGCACTGCTAGCTCTGCCGCCCAGCTTACTGCCCTCCCCCCACCTATCTTTGCTACCCTATACATCATTGCCATGCACCTGCCTGACCGCTTAGCCACTGCCTGCGACCACTTCCTTAGTCAGCACCCTGCCGACCTCACCCTGAAAGCCTTTGTCACTACTCTGACTGAGATAGAGACTCGCCAGCGCACTATCGCTC
Source organism: Closterium sp. NIES-67 (assembly GCA_027943415.1). NCBI lineage: Eukaryota > Viridiplantae > Streptophyta > Zygnematophyceae > Desmidiales > Closteriaceae > Closterium > Closterium sp. NIES-67. Next base: position 27,210 of record BQMB01001577.1, on the reverse strand, counting down.
AGTTGAGCGGTGTTGCGGCAGTCCCTATATTTCACAGCTGTGCTCCCTCCCATTGCACGTACGCTGACGTCTCCGCCGCAGTTGCCACGACTGCGCCAACACCTGAGACAGCAGTTGCGGCTTACCCGCAGCAGCGCCAGCTCCGGGGCCGCCGAGGCCCCAAGGGAGGACGTGGAGGTGGCACTAGTGGTGGTGGTGGTGGGGACAGTGGTTTTGACGAGGGGGTTGGTGCTGGTGCCCAGGAGTAGCAGCAGTCGCCGCAGTCGCAGCCGCAGCAGTCACAGCCGCAGCAGCAGCAGCAGCCATGGCCGCGCCTCCCGCTGGGGTGGCCAGGAGCCCTTGGCGGTGGTGGTCGCGGTGGTGGCCCTTGCAGCTCGGCGTCCACCGGCAGCTTCGGTGCTGTGAGCTGCCAGTACCAGCTTCAGACCGGGCCCCTCCGTGGCACTGTGTGCCGCCGCCCGCACCCAACTGCCCGCTACTTCCGCCGCCTCGACGACCTCTTCCGTCACCGCTTTGGTCTAGCCCGGGACCTCTCTGACTGGCCCAGCCTGCTCCGCCATGGTGTGCCTATGTTTGACTTAGACATGGATCAGATTAGTTCTACCTTGCATTCTCTATATGCTGACGCTTTGAGTGTTTCCGGATCGTATTACTCTGTGTTCTCTAGCTTAGGCGTAGCACCTGTGTGTAGTCCAGACTCCCCTGCTGCGTTAGGCGTAGGACAGCTTGTTTTGTCTAGCCTAGGCTCTACCCTTGCTCCTCCATCGTCTGCCACTACGGCGTCGCTGTCCTTCACTCTCGACTCTAGTGCGCCAGCCTATTTCTTCCGCGACCACGCCACCCTCACGCCGCTTTCTGCACCTACCGCTGTCGCCCTTGCGGACCCCTCCTTTGGTCCTGTAGTTGCTCGCAGCTACACTACCCTTCCCTGTCCGGCGGTTCCCTTGGGTTCCCTTACAGGCTTGCACATCCCTTCGTTCTCCAGGAACTTAGTTGGTGTCGGCTGTCTTCAGGACCTCGGCGTCACCACTATGTTCCCTGGTCACGAGTGGTACGTGGTCTGTATCGAGACTGCCTCAGGTGCCCCCCTTGCGACGTTCCCAGGGGACCCTGTGTCGGGCCTGTTTATGCTGTATACTGCTCCCCCCCCCCCAGCGGCCGAGTCCTCCTCCGGTCCTGCATCCACCCAAGTAGTTGTGGCCTGCTCGTGTCGGTCGCTCACTCACTCGTCGCTGTTGTGGCACCACGGCCTAGGTCACCCCGCGCTCTCGCGCCTGCATCATATGTCTCAGCACGGTGTAGTCCTCGGCCTCCCTACGTCGCTCCCTGCTCTCCCTCCCTTGCCTTCGCCGCCATGCACGCCCTGCGTCGAGGGCCGGCTGCGCCATGCTCCTCACTCCTCCTCACTTCGCCCTACCACTGCACCCCTCTAGACCCTGCACTTGGACGTCTGGGGCTCAGCCCCTGTCCATGGACCGTGTCGCGAGCGCTACTTTCTTGTGCTCGTTGACGAATTCACACGCTACACCACCATGTTTCCCCTGGAGCGAAAGGCCGACGTGCCTGACGTTCTTATCCCGTGGCTCATAGCTGCGCGCCTCCACCGCGGTCTCCCTGTGCTGTGTCTCCACTCCGACCGTGGCAGCGAGTTCGCCTCTGGTCGGCTGGGTCAGTTCTGTCGTGTGGAGCGTATCACTCAGGCGTACACCCAACCGGACTCCCCGCAGCAGAATGGGGTCGCTGAGCGACGCATCGGTTTGGTCATGGAGGTGGCTCATACTTCCATGATCCATGCCGGTGCACCCCATTTTCTGTGGCCGTTCGCCGTTCACTACGCCGCTCACCAGCTTAACTTCTGGCCTCGCTCTCAGCGGCCGCAGGTTTCGCCGACCCTTTTTTGGACCGGGTTCCCTGGTGACGCATCTACATTCCACGTCTGTGGCTGCCTCGCTCACGTTCGTGCCTCCGGCACGGACAAGCTCATTGCCCGCACCGTCCCCTGTGTCTTCCTCGGTTTCCCCCTTCACTCGTCTGACTGGCACTTCTACCACCCGCCGTCTCACCGCTTCCTTCACTCCCGTGACGTCATTTTTGACGAGTCTGTCTCCTCTTCCCCCGCTTTCCTCACCGAGGTCTCCCGGTTTCCCCACCCCTGTTTCTGGTTCCCACTCCCCCGGTCGCCCCTGCTCCCCTCCCTTCCCATCCTGCGCCGTCTAGTGTGTCTCACGTCACTCCCCTCCCGTTGGTTGTCCCGGTCGAAGAGTCGGCTGACTCCGGTGGCCCCGCGGCGTAGTTTGTGCCGCCTGTCCCTCCCCCGGTGTCTCCTCCTCCCTCATCGCAGCCGCCGCCGCAACCACAGCCGCAGCCATTCGTGGACTCTAGGGGTGCTGGAATTGGAGAGGGTGCTAGTCCTGGGGCTCCTGTCGTGGCTTGTCCCGGCGGGCTGGGGGGTGGCACCGGCGCTGGAGACGTTTCTCATTCTAGAGGTGCTGGCATGGAGTGTACCGGAGGTAGCAGTGGTGCGGCTGGTGGTCCAGGTGTCGGCGTTGAGCAGCAGCAGCAGCAGCAGCAGTCGCCGCCGGTGTCCGCCCTACGCCTGCTCGGCCTTCCCTCCTGAGAGAGTACGACCCCGTTCCATTCCTTTCTCCTTTCCACCTTCCCTTTCCATTTCATTCCTCTCTTTATCCTCATTCCTTTGGTCTTTATCTATTTCCATTTGGATTCCTATTCCTTCTTTTCCATAAAACCTTTGGTTTATCCTGTTAATATTATTATATCACCGACCAGGCTCGGGATGTACTAGTACGCTATATCTAGCGTAATCCTGTCGTAATCCCTTAAAGCCAATAGCCTCGCGTGGCTATACGCATGGTGATTCTATTCTCTAGAAGGGTCTATTCCCTTGGGATAGGATAAACCTGGTTACCTGATGTAATTTGGAAGTATAAAAGCGCCTTGTATCAATCGATAGTGCAACCTTTCCTCGACACATTCGATCCTGTCACACCTCCCCTGACCGCTCGCCTGCACCTCCCTCGCCATCTCCCCTACTTCCTGTTCACGGTCCTGTGTTTCCTCCGCCGGACTCGTCCCCGGCTCGTTTCCCCTCTCATTCCCCTCGTGTTACTCCTCCTCTGTCTCCTGACCCGACGCCTCCGTCTCAAGTCTGGTCTCGCCGTCCCTCTCGTGCTCGTCCTGTCTCTCCAGTTCAGCGTTCTCACCCTATGTTGCTTCGTTCCCATGCGTCTTGTCCTCCCCGTTTGCCTTCGCCTCCTCCGTCGTCGCTCACTGTCGCGCCTCCCCCTCTGTCTGACAACCTTCGTGCTGCTCGTCCTCAAATCCTCGGGTCCTTGCCTCCCTCGCTACCGACTCGTCTATTCCTGTCTCGCGTCTTGACGCTCTTGTAGCTGCTGTCATTGACTTTGCCTCTACTCACCGCCTTGACTTTGCTACCGCTCTGGTCTCTGACCCTGTGTGTCCTCCGTCCGTCGGAGGTGCTCTTGCCCTTGGTAGTGACGTCTTGGAGAACCGGCAGCAAAAAGCTTTCTTTCCTGTCAGAGGTTGCTCCCCATCTCTATTCCATGCTGCTAGTCCCTGAGGGTGACCCCGATGCCTTTAACATCCCGACCCCTCGCACCTACGCTAGGGCGACCTCGGGACCCTGGGCCTCTCACTGGATAGCTGCCATGAAGCAAGAGATGGCATCTTGGAGGGCTACCGGCACCTACGTCGACACAGCTCCCCCACCTGGGGTGAACGTAGTCGATGGCCAGTGGCTCTTCAAAGTGAAGTGCCCCCCTGGAGAGCCGCATGTGTTCAAGGCGCGCTACGTCGCTAGAGGCTTCAATCAGCGAGAGGGGGTGGACTTCTTTCAGACCTTCGCCCCGACCCCGAAGATGACTACTCTTCGGGCGCTGCTACACGTAGCAGCACAGCTTGACTACGAGCTCCACTCCCTCGACTTCTCCACTGCTTTCCTTCAGGGCAGCCTACACGAGCAGGTCTACCTGCACCGCCCTCAGGGCTTCACCGGTACTTTCCCTCCTGGGACCCAGTGGCTCCTCCGGCGCCCCGTCTACGGCTTGCGAGAGGCGCCCCGTAATATCACGACATGCTGGGTGCCACGCTAGCTGACCTGCAGTTCTTCCCATCCTATGCGGACCCTTCGCTCTTCGTTCATGCTAGCCAGACTCCGTTCTACATCCTTGTCTACGTAGACGACCTGGTCTTCGCTACTGCAGACAGAGACCCACTGGCCTCCGTAAAGGCTGAGCTATTGAGGAGACACACCTACACTGACCTAGGAGAGCTGCGCCGCTACCTTGGCCTGCAGATCTCCAGGGACAGAGCAGCGCGCACCATCACTCTTACACATTCACACTTGGTGCGCCAGGTCCTTCAGAGGTTCGGTCTTCAGTTCTCCTCCGCTCAACCCACACCTCTGCCGGTAGACCATAGGCTCTCAGCTCCAGTTCCTGAGGATTCAGCAGAGCCGAGTGTTCCTTACGCAGAGCTGGTGAGTTGCCTCATGTACCTGATGACTTGCACTCGTCCAGATCTTGCATACCCTCTCAGCATCCTGGCCCGCTTCATGGCCAAAGGCAGACACCGACCTCAGCACAGGTCTGCCGCTAAGAGGGTCTTGTGTTATCTTGCGAATACATCGGGCATGGGGCTAGTGCTCGGAGGACGCAGGTCAGTGGTCCTTACTTGGCACACAGACGCTTCTTGGGCAAACGACGCTGAGACCCTCAGGTCCTCCCAGGGCGACTGCTTTAGCCTTGGTTCAGGTGTCATCTCATGGAGGTCCACTCGCTCCTTTTCTGTTGCCCAGTCTAGCTGTGAGGCTGAGATCTATGCCGGTGCCATGGCGGCACAAGAGCTCCACTGGCTGACCTTCTTGCTCGCCGACTTAGGTGAGCGGCCTAGCTCTGCCCCGGTCCTGTACGCTGACAACAGGGCCATGATCCTCCCGTGTCAGGAGCCTCGACTTGAGGGCAGAGCGAAGCACATCCAGCTGCGGTACTTCCTCCTGCGCGAGCTCCAGCAGCGTAGCCAGGCCCGCGTAGTACACTTGGCCTCTGGTGCCAACACAGCTGATATCTTTACTAAGACGCTTCCGCCTAGAGATCATCAGCGGCACTGCTTGCAGTTAGGTCTAGTCCATGTAGACTCTCACTTTCTCGGACCTTGATTGTGTACTCCTTTATATTTATTGTTTAAATTATATTTTATATAATTGTAGGCTTGATAGTTGTGCTACTACATCCTACTGTAGAGGGGATAACTCCCCTTCTTGTACCTGATTCTCGTCTAGTTCAAATCCTCTCCTCTCTCTACATTCTCGTCTACCTCCTAGCTCAACCCCGCCGCCATAGTCATGGCGTCCTAGCTATCCTACCTTCACGACATGGTAACAGAGCAGGCCGCCCGTCCCGGGCCTGCTCATTGCGCTTCCGCTGCGTACTTCCCTGTTTGCCGTCGTCGCGGCTTGCCTGCTGCCTGCCGCCGTGGCATCTTTTCCAAGATGCCGCGGCGGCCTTTGTGTGGTGTCATCCCAGCATCAACGAGCAGCCGCGGCATCGACGCCACGCTGTGGTGGCATCGTCGTGGTGCCACGGCTGTGTCGTTGGCCCGTTGCCGTCGCGCATCACCAGGTGCGGCCGTCGCAGCACGCAGCCGTGGCGACGCCATCAACGTCAGGCCGTGGCAGCGTGACGGCGCCGTCGTGCTGATGTCGCGGCGTCGACGTCCCGCTGCAGCGTCGACGCCGCTCTTGGACGGCGCCGTCAGGCTGCAGCCGACCGTGCGACGCCGGTGACGCTGCCGCCGCCAACACGCCGCCATTCGCCCCTCCTCCCCGCCCCACCCCTTCTCCTTGCATCTTCTCTTCCTCCTGCCATAGCTGCTGTCTTCAGCTCTGTCGCCGCCAGCCCGTGCCACACGGCCGAGAGCCCTCAGCCGTCACAGTCGCCGCCTGTCCTCCTCGACGCAGCCGCCTTGAGCACGAGCTCCGCCGCTGTCGCCATGGAGGCCGCCCAGATGCGGCCAGCTGCCTCTCGTCCGGGGGTGTCATTGCCTAGCACAAGGGGTCGATACACGGCTGCTCAGGAGAATGAGGGTGTCCGGGGTTAGGGAGTGTGTGTGTGGGTTGAGTGGGCTTGCCCCTACCAAGCCTAGGGGGTGTGCTCAAATTATATTTTATATCATTGTAGGCTTGATAGTTGTGCTACTGCATCCTACTGTAGAGAGGATTGTTAGAATAAGATAATGATTACTAGGAAGAGAAACCTAGAACATATACGTGTTGGGTCGTACTCACTAGAAGCACACACCTAGTCTAGCCTATAACTTCTACATACAACATTTGTACAAGTTGACACACCCCCTAGGCTAGGTAAGGGGTGGAGCAAAGCAAGAAGCACACAGCTCAGGGTGGCACTAATAGTCCAACCACTGAGATAGGGGTCCGGAGACCAATCAGCAAGAGTACAAACAAGACTAAAGCAAGCCAGGGCGGCACTACTAGTCCAGCCACTGGAGGTAAGGCCACAAGGTCAGTCAGACAGATATAAATAGTAGAGAGTACACAATCAGGGTCCTAACAAGTGAGAAGTGACCGGAACAAGACCAAGCTGGACACAGTGCCGCTGATGATCTTTAGGCACAAGCGCCGTAGTAAAGATATCAGCAGTGTTGGCACCGAACGGCCAAGTGAACTACGCGGGCGTGGCGACGCTGCTGTAGCTCGCGCAGGAGGACGTACCGCAACTGGATATGCTTCGCTCTGCCCTCAAGCCAAGGCTCCTGACACAGGAGAAAAATGGCCCTGTTGTCAGCGTCCAGGACCCGGGCAGAGCTAGGCCGCTCACCTAAGTCTGTGAGCAAGAAGGTAAGCCAGCGGAGCTCCTGTGCCGCCATGGCACCGGCGTAGATCTCAGCCTCACAGCTCAAATGAACAACAGACGACGAGCGAGTGGATCTCCAAGAGATAGCACCCGAACCAAGACTAAAACAGTAGCCCTGAAACGACCGGAGCGTCTCTGAGTCGTCTGCCCAAGAAGCGTATGTGTGCCCAGTGAGAACCACTGGCCTGCGTCCTCCTAGCACTAACCCCATGCCCGATGTACTTGCAAGATAACGCAAAACCCTCTTAGCGGCATACCAGTGCTGAGGTCGGTGTCTGCCTGTAGCCACAAAGCGAGCCAGGATGCTGAGGGGGTATGCGAGATCTGGGCGAGTGCAAGTCATCAGGTACATGAGGCAGCCCACCAGCTCTGCGTAGGGGCCACTGGGCTCTACTGGCTCCTCAGGAACGAGAGGCGGAGAGCCCATGGTCTACAGGTAGAGGTATGGGCTGTGCGGAGGAGAACTGAAGACCGAACCTCTGAAGGACCTGACGCACCAAGTGTGCCTGTGTCAGAGTGATGGTGCGTGCTGCTCTGTGCCTAGAGATCTGCAGGCCAAGATAGCGACGCAGCTCTCCAAGGTCAGTGCAGGTGTGTCTCTTCAGCAGCTCGGCCTTCACAAAGGCCAGTGCGTCCCTGTTAGCAGTAGCGAAGACCAGGTCATCTACGTAGACAAGGATGTAGAATGGAGTCTGGCCGGAACGCACAAACAGCGAGGAATCAGCAGAGGATGGAAAGAACTGCAGGTCTGCTAACGTGGCCCGCAGCGTGTCGTGCCACTCGCATGAAGCCTGACGCAGGCCGTAGACCGGGCGCTTGAGAAGCCATTGGATCCCAGGGGGGAAGGTACCAGTGAAGCTCTATGGTCGGCGCAGGTAGACCTGCTCATGTAGGCTGCCCTAAAGAAAGGCAGTAGAGAAGTCGAGGGAGTGAAGCTCGTAGTCGCGCTGTGCTGCTACGTGTAGCAGCGCCCGAAGAGTGGTCATCTTCGGGGTCGGGGCGAAGGTCTGGAAGAAGTCAACCCCCTCTCGCTGACTGAAACCTCTGGCCACGTAGCGCGCCTTGAAGACAGGCGGCTCTCCAGGGGGGCGCTTCACCTTGAAGAGCCACCGACCATCGACTATGTTCACCTTGCAGGGGGAACTGCGTCGACGTAAGTGCCGGTGGACCTCCAAGATGCCATCTCCTGCTCCATGACAGCTATCCACTGAGAGGCCCAAGGTCCCGAGGTGGCCTCAGTGTAAGTGTGAGAAGTCGGGATGTCGAAGGCGTCTGGGTCACCCTCAGGGACTAACAGCATGGAGCAGAGATGGGGAGCGGCCTCGGAAAGGAAAGCAAGCTCGTACTACCTGTCCTCTAGAACGTCACTTCCAAGGGCAGGAATACCCTTGACGGATGGAGGACGGGCAGGGTCAGAGACCAGAGCGGTAGCGTAGTCAAGGCGGCGGGTAGAGGCGAAGTCAGCGACAGCAGCGACAAGCGCGTCAAGGCGCGAGACAGGAACAGAAGGGTCGGTAACAAGAGAGGCAAGGACCCGAGGGACAAGGGGACGAGCGGCGCGGAGGTAGTCAGACAACGGAGGAGGTGCAACAGCAAGCGACGAGGGAGGAGGCGACGGGAGGAGGGGAGGACGAGACGAGTGGGAACGGAGCAACATAGAGTGGGAGCGCAGGACAGGAGAGACGGAACGAGCACGGGAGGGACGGCGAGACCAAACGTGGGACGGAGGTGTAGGGTCAGGAGACAGCGGAAGGGACACAAGAGGGGAACGAGGAGGAGGACGGGTCGGAGACGAGTCCGGCGACAGGAACACAGGAACGTAAACAGGAAAGTCAGGAGGCAGTGGGGGAGACACCGGCAAGCGGTCAGGGGAGGGAAGGCCGAGCAGGCGGAGAGCGGAGACCGGCGGCGACGGCTGCTGCGGCTGCTGCGTCTGCTGGGCCGGATCCCTCGAACTGGCAGGACGACCGCCGGCAGAACACTCAACAGCAGCACCCCTAGAACCAACACCCCCAGAGCGAGAACCCCCCCAACACCAGCGGCACCTCAAGGGGCCGCAGGACGAACACCCTCCTCAACGCCAGCACCCCCAGAGGCCAAGCGCGGCGGCGGCAGCAGCGGCGTCGGCAGCGGCGGCGACAGCGGCGGTGGCGGCGGCAGCGGCCGCGGCGGCGACGGCGGTGGCGGCTGCGGCGGAGTCAGCGACTGCGACAGTGGGGGCGGAGACACCGGGGGAGGGGGACGCGGCAAGGACGGGCCGGGGGTACCACCAGAGTCAGCAGACTCCTCAACGGGGACAACCGACGGGAGGGGAGTAACGTGAGAGACACCAGACGGGGCAGGACAAGGCGGGAGAGGAGCAGGGGCTACCGGGGAAGAGGGAGCAAGGAACAGGGGCGGGGCAACCAGGAGACCTCGGTGAGGGAAGCGGCGGTAGAAGGAGACAGACTTGTCAAAGGTGACGTCACGAGAGTGGAGGAAGCGGTACACGACGGGTGGTAGAAAAGCCAGTCAGACGAGTCAAGGGGGAAACCGAGGAAGACACAGGGGACACTGCGGGCAGTGAGCTTGTCCGTGCCAGAGGCACGAACGTGAGCAAGGCAACCCCAGACGTGGAACGCAGACGCGTCACCGGGGGACCCGGTCCAAAGGAGGGTCGGCGAAACCTGCGGCCGCTGGGAGCGTGGCCACAAGTTAAGCTGGTGAGCAGCATAGCGAACAGCGAACGGCCACAGAAAATGGGGGGCATCGGCATGAATCATGGAGGTACGAGCAACCTCCATGACCAAGCCGATGCGGCGCTCAGCAACCCCATTTTGCTGTGGCGAGTCCGGCAAGGTGTACGACTGGGTGATGCCCTCCGCACGACAGAACTGTCCAAGCCGACCAGAGGCGAACTCGCCGCCACGGTCAGAGTGGAGACACAACACGGGGAGACCGCGGTGAAGACGCGCAGCCACAACCCACGGGAGAAGAACGTCGGGCACGTCGGCCTTCCGCTCCAGGGGAAACACCGTGGTGTAGCGCGTGTAATCATCGATGAGCACAAGGAAGTAGCGCTCACCACGCGGTCCGGGGACGGGAGCAAGGCCCCAGACGTCCAGGTGCAGGGTCTGAAGGGGGGCAGTAGCAGGCCGCAGCGAGGAGGAGTAAGGAGCACGGCGGAGCCGGCCCTCGACGCAGGGCGTGCACGGTGACGCAGTCGAGGGGGGAAGGGCGGGGAGGCCTAAGACAAGACCGTGCTGGGACATGTGACGCAGACGAGGGAGAGCAGGGTGACCTAAGCAGTGGTTCCACAGAAGGGACGGGTGAGTGAGGGACCGACACAAGCCTGGGAGGACGCACCAACCAGGGGGGAAGCAGTGTCTAGGGTGAACAGACCGGACACCGGGTCCCGGGGGAACGTCGCAAGGGGGGAACCTGAGACAGCCTCAGAACAGACAATGAACCGCTCGTGCCCGGGGAACGTAGTGGTGACGCCAAGGTCCTGGAGACAGCCGACACCAACCAGGTTCCTCGAGAACGAGGGAACGTGGAGGCCTATAAGGGAGCCCGAGGGAACTGCTGGACAGGGAAGGGAAGTGGAGCTGCGAGCGATGACAGGACCCGTAGAGGGGTCAGCGAGAGAGACGACAGCAGGCGCAGAAAGTGGCGTGAGCGTAGAACGGTCGCGAAAGAAGCAGGCAGAAGCACCGGAGTCGAGAGTGAAGGACAGCGAAGCAGTGGGGGAGGCCGGGAACGGAGCCGGTGCAGAGACTAGGCTAGGCAAACTAGGCAGTCCTACGCCTAACGCAGCAGAGGAGGCTAAACTACACAAGGGTGCAACACCTAAACTGGAGTACACAGGGTAATAAGATCCGGTATCGCACCACCACCACTCCCACCACCCCCAGTGCCACCACCCCGACCTCCCTGGCGGCCACGGCCACCACGACGCGAGCGGTGCTGCGGGTGGACCGTAGCAGCAGTCTCGGTAAGGGGGGTCGCAGAGGCGACCGCAGCCGAAACGTCAGTAAACGTGCACTGGGAGGGGGCATAGCCGTGAAAGATAGAGACTGCCGGCGCACCGCTCGACTGAGCGATAGTGCGCTGGCGAGTCTCGATCTCGGTGAGGGTGTCGACAAAGGCGGTCAGAGTGAGGTCACCTGGGTGCTGGCTAAGGAAGTGGTCGCGAGCACTAGCTAGGCGGTCCGGCAGGCGCATGGTGATAAAATAGAGCGTCATGCAGAAGGGGGGGGGAGCGCAGTGAGCTGGGCAGCAGTGCTGGCAGTGCGATAGCGGGTCTCTAGGGCACGCAAGCGAGTGGCAAAGTCTGCGAGAGTAGGGAAGGCAGCAAGGTCTGGGAACAGCATCGGGAAGAGCAAGCGGCCGGCAGAAGCGGGTGCAGGTGTGGAATAGCGAGCAATAACGGCGTCCAAATAAGCGTTGGCCGTATCAACTGTAGCAAAACGCGAGCGCTCAGACCCCAGGAGGGCGTGACTAATAGCAACATGAGCTACTGCATCGCGGGAGTCCCACACCGCACAGGCAAGCGCAGCAGTAGAGAAGGCCTCACGGTCATCAGAGGAGGGATCAGCAGGGAGGGGAGCAGGGGCAGGGGGGCGGGGGAGCAAGCCATCGACATGGACAACCAAAGAGTGGCCATCCTGGCGCTGACCTGTAAGGTGGCGGCGGAGATCGGAGAGCCAGGCGGCGAAGTCAATCGCGTGGCCCTCAGCGTCCTGTCGGAGCACGAAGTCAGCCATCATGCAGGGTCAGCGACACAGCTCCACAGCGACACAGCAGCACAGCTCCACAAGAACACAGCGTCGCAGGGACACGGCGGCAGCACTCTCCAGCAGGGCGGCCGCGAGGCGCCGCAGGGCGGACGAGCAGAGGAGACAGGGCCCGAGGTTGCACGGCAGGCCGAGCAGGGAGGAGGAGGGTCCGGGTGGGCAGTAGGAAGGGCCGGGCTGGCGCTGAAAGTCGAAGAGGCGTAGCGGGGCCGGGCGGGCGCTAGGAGCCTGGCGGGCGTGAAAGGGCCGGGCGGCACTAGGAAGGGCCGGGCCAGCACTAGGAGGGGCCGGGCGGCACTAGCAAGGGGACCGGGCCAGCTAGGAAGGGCCGGCGCACGCAACAGGCCGGGCGGGCGCGGTGGGGCCCAGCGGGACGCAAGAGGGCCAGGCGGGCGCGACGGGGCCAGGCGGGCGCGACGGGGCCAGGCGGGCGCGGCGGGGCCAGGCAGGCGCGACGGGGCCAAGTGGGCGCGACGGGGCCAGGCGGGCGCGACGGGGCCAGGCGGGCGCGGCGCGGCCAGGTAGGCGCGATGAGGCCAGGCAGGCGCGACGGGGCCAGGCAGGCGCGACGGGGCCAGGCGAGCGCGACGGGGGCCTAGCGGGCGCGACAGGGGCCGAGAGGGCGTGACAGGGGCCAGGATGGCACTACGGGGCTTCGAGGGCGCGACGGGGGGCCAGGAGGGCGCTACGGGGCCTGGAGGGCGCGACGGGGGCCAGGAGGACGCTACGGAGCCTGGAGGGCGCGACGAGGGCCAGGAGGGCGCTACGGGGCCTGGAGGGCGTGACGGGGGCCAGGAGGGCCGTACGGGGCCTGGGGGGCGCGACGGGGGCCAGAAGGGCGCTACAGGGCCGGGAGGGCGCGACGGGGGCTAGGAGGGCGCTACGGGGCCTGGAGGGCGCGACGGGGGCCAGGAGGGCGCTACGGGGCCTGGAGGGCGCGGTGGGGGCCAGGAGGACCGTACAGGGCCTGGGGGGGCGCGACAGGGGCCAGAAGGGCGCTACAGGGCCGGGAGGGCGCGACGGGGGCCAGAAGGGCGCTACGGGGCCTGGAGGGCGCGACGGGGGCCAGGAGGGCGCTACGGGGCCAGGGGGGCGCGACGGGGCCAGGATGGGCTAGGTAGGTAGGGGAGGGGCGAGAGGCTAGGGCGCGGGCGGAAGCGGGCGGGTGGACCTAACCTTCTCGATACCATGTTAGAATGAGATAATGGTTACCAGGAAGAGAAACCTAGAACATATACCTGTTGGGTTGTACTCACTAGAAGCACACACCTAGTCTAGCTTATAACTTACATAGAACATATGTATAAGTTGACAAGGATAACTCCCCTTGTACCTGATTCTCTTCTAGTTCAAATCCTCTCCTCTCTCGACATTCTCGTCTACCTCCTAGCTAAACCTCGCCGCCATAGTCATGGCATCCTAGCTATCCTACCTTCACAACATTTATGCCTTCCAGACTGGCCTTGTGGCTTTTCTTCCAGTGGTCGGACTAGTAGTGCCGCCCTGGTTTGCTCTTGTCTTGCTTGTACCCTTGCTGACTGGTCTTCGGGCCCCTGCCTCAGAGGTTGGACTAGTAGTGCCACCCTGAGCTGCGTGTTTATTGCTCAGCACTACCCCTTATCTACCCTAAGGGGTGTGTCAACTTATACATGGTATATTGTTATGTAGAAATAATAGGCTAGATAGGGTATGTTCTTAGAGGGTACAACCCAAACCATATATCTCCCCTATTCTCCTATGTGTTAATCATTCATTCTAGCTTCTAACAGGGCCAGCCTTCACTATTTTACCTTCTCGCTTTAAGATACCATCTTGTTCAGGTGAACTACCGTACTTGCTGAGCAACTGCATACAATTCTTCAGCAGCCATTCTTGATGTATGACATCCTCATCCAAATCAGGTGCTCCCAGTAGCTGCACCCTCTCTCCACCGCCCCTGTGACCAGCCACTAGACCAAGTAGTCTCCTTATGAATTGAAACAGGCGTTTCAACATCGTACACCCATCTTGACTAGGAAAGCACTGCCATCTGCGCTAGGGCTGGGTCTGTGGCGGATTCACCATTTTGGGTACAAAAGCGCATCCTCTTTGTCCCATAAAAATATACACCAGGAAATCAGCTTAACCATAGTTCAGCCGGAAGATGTCGTTCAAGACGTAGAAGCTACCAGCTGGCGTAGGCATCAAGTGAAACATCTGCACAAATGAACGAACGAACCGAGGATCAGCGGAGCTCAAGCAAATAGATAACAAACAAACCAACGACGCGCGTCGAGTGAGATTAATACCGACGAAACTGCGGAAAAAAATGCTCGTCAGTTGAAAATGCGTTTTACTCGCCAACCTACCTGGCTGAACTTGAGCGCTCCTGGTCTAGTTCGCTTTAGACCAGGAGCGCTCGTCTTAGGAGATCCGGGTCATACGGCGACCTACCTGGCTAAACTTGAGTGGATGCTCTTGATCTGCGAGTTTCAGGCTCCCGCTGACAAACACGACCATCCCGCCTCCAGGGCCGGACGGCTGGCAATCGACCGTGCTGACGATGTGCGTGCAGGACTGGAACGGCAGGCTGGAGATCTTGTTCTGAATGTTTTGTACGCCTTGAAATTTCTCACCCTCGAACGTCAGCATCGACTGATCCTGGTACAACGCGTACAGGTTATTGCGGGATGTGTCGAAGGTGGTGTAATAGTGCTGCACGAACGCCTTGGCCAACGCATCTGGATCCATGGCTGCTGGCTGATCTACTGACTGATGCTGCTGAATCGGAGAGGCCGCGACAACAGTGATTCAGCTATGGCTGAATCTTGAAACTGGCGTTCGTCGCTAGAAACGGAGTCTCCAGATTGCACAAGAGCGAGGTGGAGCAGGTGGAGGTTGCACTACGCATCAAGAGTCTGCTTTGGAAGAGGAAAACCCTGATGCTTGTACGCTTTTGTGAAGGTTCTATAACGTGACTTGCTACAATCCACACTGCATACTACTCTATGTTCGAAATCATCCTTGTTTTCACCCTTCATCTCTTCCTGTTGTGAGAAATCATACATCTGATACTGGTTGTTCGAAATTTCGGCCAAAGGAACACATCAAAAAGAGAGCAGAAATTAGTACCTGGGGGCAACTTCAATTATACCTCATAACCATTCTAAACCGCAGATGGCCATTTTGCACGGATCATTCGTCATGACCAAACAAATTTTGATTCTGCTCCGCGCTAGCTCTGGGGTTCGTACCGCAGTACACTACCAAGCCAGAACATATCAGGGGAAGTGTGAAACTCAAGACGTAACCTGCGAGCAGGCTTTTCCTGGTTCGGCACAGCGTAGTACTGACAAGCAGCAAAGGTAATACCTGATCTGCGCATTAGCGGGTCCGACATGGCTGCCGATCACGGCGATAGAAACGCCGATCAAGCAGAGCCGTCGGGGAAATCCCAGAATGTCCAACAGGGATCAGCCGGTGAAATCCGGAGTGACGAGAGATCCGCAGGTGGTGACTCTCACTTTGAACAGACTTCTTTTGACACTGAACCGTTATCAGCTCACTTTGAACAGGCTTCTGCTGCAGAGGGAGAGAGAAGCCCATCCGGTAATGTAGTAGCTGGGAGCGAGGAGGAAGTGTCGGCTTCTTCGCTTGGAGTGAAACCGCGGGGAGAATCGGGGGTTACTGCAGGCCAGGAGAAGATAGGGGAAGTTGAGGAAGAGGAAGAAGAGGAAGAGGAGATTGATCCGGAGAATCCACGAGGACGGTTGCTGATGGTGAAGCACGCCAAGTATATAAAGAACCTGGACAAAGTACGTGATACAGGGAGATTTTTGCTCCTCTTACCGCATTTGTTCCTCTTATATTGAGTTATTCTGGGTGGTGTATGAGTGCAGAATATGAGACAGGGCGTTCCGTGCATTACTAATCAGCCTTGAGAATCTGAGCTGCATTTTTCTCCTCTTCTTACCCCGCTTGCTCCTCTATGAGTGGGCTCGTGCAGACTGTGAGGCAGGGCGTTCCGTGCATTACTAGTCAGCCTTGAGAATCTGAGATCCTGAGCTGCAGTTTTCTCCTCTTTTTACCCCGTGTTTCTGTTTCTGTTTCTGTTTCTGTTTCTGTTTCTGTTTCTGTTTCTGTGTTTGCACTAGGTTAACATTGATTTTTTGTCATTAGTTGATCAAGCAGAAGACAGAGGGAATCGAGTATGTGGCAACGGAGCATTGTTACAACCAATGTCAACATCATTATCTTAACAATGTTACAACACTGTGCACATCATTATTTTGATCATGCAGAAGACAGATGGAATCGAGTACGTGGCAACGGAGCATCTGAGAATGAGCGGAGCCTACTGGGGCCTGACGGCCATGGACCTCATGGGACGACTAAGGGAGATGCACAACCCTGGCATGGTGCCCTGGATCCTCAACTGCCAACAGCCGGATGGTATGTTTGTGTGTGAGTGAGTGAGTGAGTGAGTGAGTGTGAGACAGAGCCTACTGGGGCAACGGAGCATCTGAGAATGAGCGGAGCCTACTTGGGCCTGACAGCCATGGACCTCATGGGAAGATTGACAGAGATGCACAACTCTGGCAGGCATGGCACCCTGGATCCTCACCTGCCAGCAGCCAGACGGCGACAAGCTGTGTGGGTGGGGGGAAAGGGGCGGGGAAGGGGGCGGTGAAGGGAAGGGGGGGGGGGGGAGGGCTACTGGGGCCTGACAGCCATGGACCTCGTGGGAAGGCTGGGAGAGATGCACAACCCTGGCATGGTGCCCTACACTACACTACACCATCAGTGCCGTCCAGATCCTCGCCCTTCTGGTCAAATTGGTTGTTCTCCCTCCCACACCTTGCTGTTGTATCTCTCTTCCTTCCCTCACGTGGGTTTGGCGGCAGCATTGGTCACGATTCCTATCTGCTCTGCTCTACACACCCTCAGTACCCTCCAGATCCCTCCCTCAACTTCCTGTTGCATCCCCCCTCCTTCCCTCAGATGGGCTTTGCGGCAGCATTGGTCACGACTCGCATCTTCTGCTCTACATGCTCAGTGCCGTCCAAATA
The DNA here is from genome assembly GCA_027943415.1 of Closterium sp. NIES-67. Classification (NCBI taxonomy): domain Eukaryota; kingdom Viridiplantae; phylum Streptophyta; class Zygnematophyceae; order Desmidiales; family Closteriaceae; genus Closterium; species Closterium sp. NIES-67. The sequence continues at coordinate 10,479 of BQMB01001577.1, read as the reverse complement.
CTTGCGCTACTGACGCAGCCATTCTACTGAACCTGTGATCCTCCTCACCCATTCTTCCTCCACATGCTCCCTCCTTTCCCAACTCCTATTTTCAGGCGGGTTTGGCGGCAGCATTGGCCACGACTCGCATCTCCTGTACACGCTCAGCGCCGTCCAGATACTTGCGCTATTGGACAAAATGGACGCCGTCGATGCCGACCGCATTGCCACATGTCAGTCCCTCGCTTGCTTACCCTTTCTTTTGCCATTATTTTCAAAAACGCATTTCTGTGGTAGTCCTTAAATCGACTCGGCGGCGCATTGACGGGCGGGTGGTTGTTGCACGGGCATGGGTTGTTGCACGGGCGTGTGGCTGTTGCACGGGCGTGGGTTGTTTCTATGGCAGATATTGCGGGCCTGCAACAACCAGACGGGTCGTTCATCGGAGATGCATGGGGAGAGGTGGACACACGGTGAGTGGCATATGAAAATAGGCGCCTCAAATGTAGTAGGCGGGACTGTAACAGCACGTCCCCCCTTGAGTCCTCTCCCTGCCCCCCTCCCCTCCTCAACCCCCCCCTCCTGTCGCCTCCGTCCCCCCATCCCCAGCTTCTTCTTCTCTTCTGTCTCCTTTTGAGTCGACTCAAAAGCAGACTCTCCCTGCCCCCCTCCCCTCCTCACACCCCCCCCCCCCCTCTCGCCTCCGTCCCCCCATCCGCAGCTTCTTCTTCTGTTCTGTCTCCTTCTTGACCCCTCGCACGCCATTGACCTCCCAGCCCTCATCTTGAGTTGACTCGAAAGTTTTCTTCTTCTGTATCATCTCCCTTCCCCTTCTCCCGTCTTGTCCTTCCAGCCCTCAATCCTCCACTCTCTCTCTCCCCCCCCCCCCACCCCTTTCAGCTTCTCCTACAGTGCCGTCTCCTGCCTATCACTCCTGGATCGCCTATCATCGACCTCCCGACAGCCGTCCAATCTACCCTCTCACATGCCTTCCCCTCATCCCCCCCACCACCCCTCCCCCAACAGGTTTTCCCTATTGCGCCATCTCCTGCTTATCCCTCCTGGATCGAACGCACGCCATCGACCTCCCCGCAGCTGTCCGATTCATCGCCAGCTGTCAGAACTTTGACGGCGGATTCGGGTCCGTCCCGGGCGGCGAGTCACACGCAGGCCAGAGTGAGTGAGAGACCTTTCATTTTTATATATCAATGTATATTGTCAGTGCCAGCTGTCAGGAACCTTGTTCTCTACTCTCCTCCTCGTCACTCCCTCTCCTTACCCCCTCCCAGCCTCCCTAACCTCCCTCCACCCCCTCCCTCCTCCATCCAGTCTTCTGCTGTGTGTGTGGCAACACTAGCAATAGCCGGCTCGCTCTCAAATACCCCCTCCTCTATTCTCTTCTCCTTCCCCTCATTTTTTAGAATTCTCATTCTTGAGAATTCTCGTTTTTGAGAATTCTAATTTTTTAGAAATCTCATTGTTGAGAATTCTAGAAAATGTTTCCACTATAGCCGGCTCCCTCTCAAATATCCCATCCACTTTTCTCGTCGCCTTCTTCCCCTCACAATCCTCCTTTACCCCCCCCACCCAGTCTTCTGCTGTGGTATCGCGCCTGCCATAGCTCTCCTCCGTGCTTCTGTGGAGCGCTCTCAAACATACCCTCCTTCCCTCTCCCTCGCCTCCACCTCTCCCTTCATTATTCTTCTTCTCCCCTATTCACTCCCTCTCATCCCCCCTCCAACCTCTCCCCCCCCCCCACCCAGTCTTCTGCTGTGTGGCTGCACTAGCCATTGCTGGCACGCTCTCATTGGTGGATTGATCTTCCTCTCTTACATTTCTCCATCTCTAATACCACCTCCCCGGCTCCCCCCTCCCCCCTCCCTCCTCCCTCCATCCAGTCTTCTGCTGCGTGGCTGCACTAGCCATAGCTGGCGCGCTCTCATTGGTGGATCGGGATCTCCTGGGGTGGTGGCTGTGCGAGCGCCAGGTGCCAGCAGGGGGGCTCAACGGCCGGCCAGAGAAACTACCAGACGTGAGTGTGTTTTGGGCCCCAGGCTTTGTTTGTGTGTGTTGGAGTGTTATGAGTCTATTTTTAAGTCGGACTCAAAAATAGACTCATAACACACGGAGCGCCAGGTGCCAGCAGGGGGGCTCAATGGCCGGCCAGAGAAGCTCCCAGATGTGAGTGCGTTTTGGGCTCCATGCTTGTTTGAGCGTGTTGGGTCTCCTTATGCGAGCAATGTTGGCTTTCAGATTGCGGAGCGCCAAGTGCCAGCAGGGGGGTTTCAATGGACGACCAGAGGAGCTACCAGGCATAAGCACGTGTGTTTGTTCGTGCAATGTCGAGTTGCTGGGAGCCAGTGCTCTCATTGGTGCCAGCAGGGCGGCTCAATGGCCAGTCAGAGAAGCTGCTGACCATTGAGAGTATTCGGACATTGAGCCGGCCTGCTGGCAACGCTCACACTAGATGTGAGCGTTGAGATGTCTGGCAGTTGAGAGTATTCGGATACTCTTGACACTTCTTACCTCCTGGGGTGGTGGTGGCTGTGCAAGCGCCAGGTGCCAGCAGGGGGCCTCAACGGCTGGCCGGAGAACCTCCAAGTTGTGTGTTTTGTTATGTCGAGTAGTAGAGTTGTGAGTATTCGGATACTCGTGACGCGTCTTACCTCCTGGGGTGGTGGTGGATGTACGCGCGCCAGGGGCCAGCAAGGGGGCTCAAAGGGGCGACCAGAGGAGCTACCAGATGTGCGTGTCCAGGCTTCCTTCCACTGTTGCTCGTGGTGGGTCGTCACACACGGACACTCTCGAGTCTTCCCATCTCCTGCAGGTGGCAGGCCAGCTGGTCTAACTCTGCCATGCTCTCATCCTCCGGTCCAGCCTATTAAGCGATTTTTTGTGAACTCTTTTCTCTTGCTCAATCCTGGTGGGTGCTGTCCTGCCTGGTGCTCATTGACCGAGTGCACAGAGTGCAGAGAGTGCAGAGAGTGCAGAGAGTGCAGAGAGTGCAGAGAGTGCAGAGAGTGCAGAGAGTGCATGGCGCCTAAGGACCTCTCTTCATCCGCTGAGGTCCTCACGCCTTGCTGCCACTTGTCATCTCTCATCTTCTTTCCGCTCTCCTCTCAGGTGTGCTACTCCTGGTGGGTGCTCTCCAGCCTTGTGCTCATCGACAGAGTGCATTGGATTAGTGCAGAGAAGCTCAAGCACTTCATTCTACAGTGCCAGGTGATTGCAACACTGCCAGGTGATCTCGCATGTTTGCCGCTGTGACGAGTTTCCACCATGACGAATCCTTGACATTTGGCCCATGTGTGCACATATCCGGTGCATTAAGCTACCCTGCATGCACACAATATGAGGAGAGAGGGCATCTCCACCATGATGAATCCTTGGCGTTTGGCCATGTGTGTGTGCACGAATCTGCTGCATTTACCCACCCACCTACCCCTGCATGCACAGAGGATGAGGAGAGAGAGAGGGGGCATCTCTGACCGTCCTAATGACATGGTGGATGTTTTTTTTCCCTCCATTCTCCTTCCCTCTCTGCCCATGCACCGCTGACTCTCTGCCTGTCTGTTTGACCCATGCATGCCCCGGTGCACACAGGATGAGGAGAGAGGGGGCATCTCTGACCGTCCTATTGACATGGGGGATGTCTTCCCTTTCACTCCTTGATTCTCCACCTCTTTTACCCGTGCATGCCTCCATGCATGCAGGATGAGGAGAGAGGGGGCATCTCTGACCGTCCCAATGACATGGGGGATGTCTTCCCTTTCACTCCTTGATTCTCCACCTCTTTTACCCGTGCATGCCTCCATGCATGCAGGATGAGGAGAGAGGGGGCATCTCTGATCGTCCCAATGACATGGTGGATGTTTTTCACACGTTCTTTGGCATCGCTGGTGAGTAGTTATAGAATGTCTTTCGATGTCTTTCACATGTTATGTGCCCTAGAGCGTGTTCCTAGGACCCCCTATCAGATAAACCTCATTTCAAACTCGTGGCGCACCGTTCTAAACCGCACTAAAAAACTCACGTCAGAATTGCACTGTACAGTTTCTCGCACGTCTTATAAGGGGTACCATGTCCGATGAGAGGTGTAGGAACACTCTCTTAGACCCTCCGCCCATTCCCTGTGCATTGCTCCTCCCCTGTGCATTGCTCCTCCCCTGTGCATTGCTCCTCCCCTGTGCATTGCTCCTCCCCTGTGCATTGCTCCTCCCCTGTGCATTGCTCCTCCCCTGTGCATTGCTCCTCCCCTGTGCATTGCTCCTCCCCTGTGCATTGCTCCTCCCCTGTGCATTGCTCCTCCCCTGTGCATTTCTCCTCCCCTGTGCATTGCTCCCCCCTACAACAGGCCTGAGCCTGTTGGAGTGCCCCAATCTCAAGACAGTAGAGCCAGCTTACACCTACCTTGAATCCTTGATGCTAGCATAATATATGTGCCCTGTCTGTCCGCTCTCCCCTCCTCCCCCTCCTCCCCTCCCCTCCTCCCCCCTCCCCTCCTCCCCTCCTCTCCTCCTACAACAGGCCTGAGCTTGTTGGAGTACCCCAATCTCAAGCCAGTAGACCCAGCTTACGCACTTCCTGTAGACGTCGTAGATAGGGTTTTTAGAGACAGAGAGTTGAAGCACCTTGACTTGGCGTAGTGTTGGTGAACTATGCAATTCGATGCTCATGGCTGTCGGCTTCCTATATTTCGAGCGGGATCGTGCTTCTATTATGAAGGAAGCCAACAGATGTAATTGATGAGAGGAAATTGTTTTGATTCTCTGAGATCATACAAGGGTGTCAACTTATACATACATTTGCATGTAGAAGTTATAGGCTAGATTGGGTGTATATTCTCAGAGAGTACAACTGAACCCTAGATCTTGCTTGTTCTCTCTTGTTTCATTTATTCTAGTATTCTAACATGGTATCATGAGTAGGTTAGGTCCGCCCCCCCAGCCCGCTTCCGCCCCACACCCTAGCCTACCGCGCCTCGCCCGCCCCTACCGCGCCCTAGCCGGCCCCACCTCGCACCTAACCGGCCCTCCCTCGCGCCCTAGCCGGCTCCACGCACCGTCGCCGGCCCCTCACGCCTAGTCGGCCCCTTCGCACCTAGCCGGCCCTCCCTCGCGCCCTAGCCGGCTCCTCGCGCCGTAGCCAGCCCCTCGCGCCGTCGCTGGCCCCTCGCGCCCTGCCGGCCCCTCGCGCCGTAGCCGGCCCCCCTGCGCCCAGCCGGCCCTCCCTCGTGCCCAAGCCGGCCCCTCGCGCCGTCACCGACCCCCCGCGCCCAGCCGGTCCCTCGCGCCTCGCCGGCCCTTCGTGCCCAGTCGGCCCCTCCCGCCCAGCCGGCCCTCACCCGCGCCGTAGTCGGCCCCTCGCGCCGTCGCTCGGCCCTCGCGCCTAGCCGGCCCCTCGCGGAGGGGCACGCGATCGACTTCGCCGCCTGGCTTGTCGATCTTCGCCGGCACCTCACAAGTCAGCGCCAGGATGGGCACTCCCTGGATATGCATGTTGATGGCTTGCTTCCCCACCCCTCCGCGCCTGATCCCTTCTCTGCTGACCCCACCACTGCTGAGAGTGAGGCCTTCACTGCTGCTGCACTTGCTCGCGCTGTCTAGGATTCTCGCGATGCTGTAGCGCAGCTTGCCATTAGTCATGTGCTTCCCCTTTCCGAGCGCCCGCGTTTCACTGCTGTAGCGAACGCCAAAGACTTCTTAGATGCAGTAGTTGCACGCTACCCCACGCCTGCCTCCGCCTCAGTTGGACGCTTGATCCTCCCAATGCTCTTCCCCGATCTCTCTACTTTCCCCACTGTCGCTAATCTCGCCAGTCACCTCCGTGCACTAGAGACTATCTACTGCGCTGCTAGCACTACTGCCAAGCTCACTGCCTTCCCCCCGCCGTTCTGCGCTACCCTGTACCTTATTGCCATGCGCCTGCCTGACCGCTTAGTCACTGCCCGCGACCACTTAAATGCCAGCACCCTGGTGACCTCACCCTGACCAGTTTTGTCGCTGCCCTTTCTGAAATAGAGACTCGGAAGCACACTATCGCTCAGTCGAGCGGTGTTGTGGCAGTCCCTATCTTTCAGGGCAGTGCTCCCTCCCAGTGCACGTACACCGACGTTACCGATGCGGCTGCTACGGCTGCTCGTGCCACTGAGACCGCAGCGGCGGCCTTCCTGCAGCAGCAGCGACAGCGTCGGGGCCGTCGCGGCCCCAAGGGAGGGCGTGATGGTGGTGGCAGCGACAGTGGTTCTGACGAGGGGGCCGGGGCAGGTGTGTAGGAGCAGCAGCAGCAGCAGCAGCAGCCACAGCAGCAATAGCAGCAGCACCAGCAGCAGCACCAGCAGCAGCAGCCGTAGGCTCGCCTCCCGCCGGGGTGGCCAGGAGCCCCCTGGAGGTGGTGTCTGCGGCGGCGGTCCTCGTAGCTCAGCGTCTACTAGTGGCTTCGGTGTTGTGGGCTGCCAGTACCAGCTCCAGACCGGGCCACTCCGTGGCATTGTGTGCCGCTGCCCGCACCCGACCACCCGCTACTTCCGCCACCTCGACGACCTCTTTCGTCGCCGCTTCGGCCCGGCCCCACACCTCCCTGACTGGCCCAGTCTGCTGCACCACGGTGTGCCGATTTTTTTACAAGACATGGATCATATTAGTTCTGACTTGCATTCTCTGTATGCTGACGCTTCTAGTGTGTCCGGATCTTATTACCATGTGTTCTCTAGCTTAGGCGTAGCACCTTTGTGTAGTAAAGACATCCCTGTTGCGTCAGGCGGAGGACCGCTTGCTTTGTCTAGACTAGGCTCCACCCTCGCTCCTCTTACGTCTGCCGCTACTGCTTCGCTGTCCTTCACACTTGACTCTTGTGCGGCTGCCTGCTTCTTCCGCAACCACGCCTGCTGCTCTCGTGCTAGCAGACCCAATTTTTGGTCCTGTCATTGCTCGCAGCTACACTACCCTTCCCTGTCCACCGATCCCCGGGTTCCCTTACAGGCCGGCATATCCGCTTGTTCTCCAGGAACTTATTTGGTATCGGCTGTCTTTAGGACCTCGGCGTCACCACTACGTTTCCTGGTCACGAGCGGTACCCTGTCTGTACCGATGCCGCCTCAGGTTCCCCCCTTGCGATATTCCCCTGGGACCCGGAGTCTGGCCTCTTTACGCTGGACACTGCTTCCCCTCCAGTGGGCACGTCCTCCCTGGGCCCTGCGTCTACCCAGGTCACTGCAGCTTGCTCGTGTCGGTCGCTCACCCACCCGTCGCTTCTGTGGCACCACTGTCTGGGTCTTTCCGCACTCCCGCGTCTGCGTTACATGTCTCAGCACGGCCTCATTCGAGGTCTCCCTGCGTCGCTTCCTACCCAGCCTCCCTCGCCTGCGCCGCCGTTCACCCCTTGCGTCGAGGGCCGGCTGCGCCGTGCTCCTCACTCCTCCTCTGTGAGAGTACGACCCCGTTATACCACTTGTCCCTTTTCTTATTTCCTTCCTCTTTCATTTCTCTTTTTATCTCATCTCATTTGGTTTCCTATTCTCTCTTTTCCATTAACCTTGGGTTTATCCTGCTATTATAATTATATCACCGACCAGGCTTGGGATGTACTGGTGCGCTATATCTAGCGTATTCCTGCCGTAATCGCGTGGCGTGGCTATACGCAAAGTGATTCTATCTTCTAGAAGGGTCTATTCCCTTAGGGTAAGATAAACCTGGTTACCTGATGTACTCTGGAAGTATAAAAGCACCTTGTACTAATCGATAGTGCAACCTTTCCTCAGTCATTCGATCCTGTGATATCGACGCTTCGTCCCACCGCACCCCTCCAGACCCTGCACCTCAACGTCTGGGGCCCAGCCCCCATCCCTGGACCGCGTCGCGAGCACTACTTTCTAGTGCTCGTTCACGACAACACGCGCTACACCACGGTGTTTCCCTTGGAGCGGAAGGCCGACGTGCCTGACATTCTCATTCCGTGGGTCGTAGCTAGGCGCTTCCACCGCGGTCTCCCTGTGCTGTGTCTCCACTTCGACCGTGGCGTAGAGTTCGTCTCTGGTCGACTTGGACAGTTCTGTTGTGCAGAGGGCATAACCCAGTCGTACACCCTACCAGACTCCCTGCAGCAGAATAGGGTCGCTGAGCGACGCATCGGCTTGGTCATGGAGGTGGATCGTAGCTCCATGATTCATGCCGATGCACCCCATTTTCTGTGGCCATTCACCGTTTGCTACGCCGCTCACCAGCTTAACCTCTGGCCGCGCTCCCAACGGCCGCAGGTTTTTGCCGACCCTTCTTTGGACTGGGTTTCCTAGTGACGCGTTTGCGTTCCACGTCTGGGGCTGCCTCGCTCACGTTCGTGCCTCTTGCGCGGACAAGCTCACTGCCCGCACTGTCCCCTGTGTCTTCCTCGGTTTCCCCATTGACTCGTCTGACCGGCACTTTTACCACCCGCCGTCTCACCGCTCCTTTCACTCCCGTGACGCCACTTTTGACGAGTCTTTTTTCTTTAGCATCGATTTCCCCACCGCGGTGTCCCGGTTTCCCCTCCCCTGTTTCTGGTCCCCACTCCCCCGGTAGCCCCTGCTCACGTTCCTCCCCGTCCTGCTCCATCTAGTGTGTCTTACGTCACTCCCCTCTATCGTTTGTCCCAGTCGAGGAGTCGGCTGACTCTGGTGGCCCTGCGGTTTAGTTCTCGCTGCCTGTCCCTCCCCCGGTGTCTCCTCCTCCACCGTCGTAGCAGCCGTCGCCGCCGCCGCTGCCGCCGCACAGCAACCGTCGCCGCTGCCGCCGCAGCAGCCGTCGCCGCCACCGCAGCTGCCGCGCGCTGCAGCAGCCTCCGCTGCCGTTGCAGCAGCAGCAGCCGTTCGTGGACTCTGGGGTGCTGGCGTTGAGGAGGGTGTTAGTCCTAGGGTTCCTTTTGTGGCTTGTCCCAGCGAGCCTGGAGGTGGCACCGGTGCTGGAGAGGGTTCTCGCTCTGGGAGTGCTCGTTCTGGGGGTGCGGGGAGTGGAGTAATCTGGAGGTAGTCGCGGTGCAGCTGGCGGTCCGGCTGTCGGCGTTGAGCGGCAGAAGCAGCAGTCGCCACCAATGTCCGCCCTTCGCCTGCTCGGCCTGCCTTCCCCTGACCGCTCGCCTGCGCCTCCCCCGCCGCCTCCTCCCCTTCCTATCCACGGTCCTGTGTTTCCTCCGTCGGACTCGTCCCCGGCCCGTTTCCCACCTCAATCCCCTCCTAAAACTCCTCCTAAAACTCCTCCTCTATCTCCTGACCTGACGTCTCCATCTCACGTCTGGTCTCGCCGTCCCTCTCGTGCTCGTCCTATCTCTCGTGTTCCGCATTCTCACCCTATGTTGCTTCGTTCTCATGTGTCTTGTCCTCCCTCCTCTCGTCTCCTCCTCCGTCGTCGCTCGCTGTCGCGCCTCCCCCTCTGTCTGACTACCTTCGTGCTGCTTGTCCCCTTGTTCCATGGGTACTTGCCTCCCTCGTTACCGACCCGTCTGTCCCTGTCTCCAGTCTTGACTCTCTTGTCGCTGCTGTCGCCAACTTTGCCTATACTCGTCGCCTTGACTACGCCACAGTTCTGGTCTCTGGCCATGCCTGCGCTCCGTCCGTCGGGGGTGCTCTTGCCCTTGGCAGTGACGTCCTAGAGGACAGGCAGTACGAGCTTGCTTTCCTGTCGGAGGCTGCTCCCCATCTCTGCTCCATGCTGCTAGTCCCTGAGGGTGACCCAGACGCCTTTGACATCCTGACCCCTCGCACCTACGCTGAGGCGACCTTGGGACCCTGGGCCTCTCAGTAGATAGCTGTCATGGAGCAGGAGATGGCATCTTGGAGATCCACCAGCACCTACGTCGACGCAGTTTCCCCACCTGGGGTGAACGTAGTCAACGACCGATGGCTCTTCAACGTGAAGTGCCCCCCTGGAGAGCCGTCTGTGTTCAAGGCGCGCTACATGGCCGGAGGCTTCAGTCAGCGAGAGGGGGTGGACTTCTTTCAGACCTTCGCTCCGATCCCGAAGATGACTACTCTTCGGGTGCTGCTACGTAGCAGCGCAGCGTGACTACGAGCTCCACTCCCTCGACTTATCCACTGCTTTTCTTCAGGGTAGTCTACATGAGCACAAATACCTGCGCCGTCTACAGGGCTTCACCGGTACCTTCCCTCCTTGGACCCTGTGGCTCTTCCGGCGCCGAATCTACGGCCTGCGATAGGTGCCCCGTGAGTGGCACGAAACGCTGCGTGCTACGCTAGCTGACCTGCAGTTCTGTCCGTCCTCTGCAGACCCTTCGCTATTCGTTCGTGCGGGCCAGACTCTGTTCTACATCCTTGTCTACGTAGACGACGTGGTCTTTGCTACTGCGGACAGAGGCACGCTGGCCTCCGTAAAGTCGGAGCTGCTGAGGAGACACATATGCACTGACCTAGGAGAGTTGCACCACTACATTGGCCTGCAGATCTCTAGGGATAGAGCAGAGCGCACCATTACTCTCACAAAGTCACACTTGGTGCGTCAGGTCCTTCAGAGG